>APFE031563401.1:0-16611 GCA_000404065.3 Pinus taeda
GTTCTAAAAATAGTATTTTTGGGTCCCTTCCTATTTTTAGCAGTCCCTGGTCTAACTATAGGAAGTAAAAACGAATTTGGTCTTAATAGTGGTTTAAAATGTTAATTAATTAATCTCCATGAGTTAATTAGTTAAGGAAAAGCAAACTTGAAGTCTTTGTGAGAACATGCAATTATTTCTCCACTGATTGGGGAATGTGTCCTTGGTTTGCTCCACTGATTGAGGAATTAAGGATGAGTTCTATATTGAGAGGATTAGTTGACTTAGTTTAACTTAGTCAAGTTCAATTAGATTAATTTAGCAAGTTGTCAAATTAATGAGATATAGTTTGTTGATGCTTGCATGCATGTGACAACTATTATTTTCAGATAACTGTGTATTCACTCATGGATAACTGATGCATGTCAGTTATGTTAGAGACCTAGTTGAGATCAAAGAAGGGACAGTGTACTATCAGTTGGATGAATATTTTTCCTATAAAGGAAGCTCATCCATGATGAGGATTTATCTCCTTCAGGTTTGTGCAGTTATTTCAGAGGTCAATGTTGTGTGTGAGGTGAGAATCACACAGGTTGTAGCTGAAGGACCCAGGAAAATCTGTGCATAGAAATAGGAGGCTTGGAGGGCATAGGAGAAGGTTTTGGAGAAGCCTTTGACTATCTATGAGCATTAGAGGGATTGTACTAAGAGCTGGATAGCTTCCGAGCTAAGGCTTTGTGTAATCCAGACATATTTCCACTTGTATGATAATACAAAGATGGGTTTTAGGCTGGTGCTTTCCCTTGGTTATATTTTATGTCTTATGTGTGTTTGATTTCTCCATATTAGTTATATGTGTTCTTATTCATGTTGCTCATGGTTGATTAAGCTTCGGCTAAATTGTTTGTAGAAGTAGATCAAGTGTTTTGCTTTAGTACATTGCATTACCAAGTTGATCTACAGGTGGGATATTTCTACATGATATTGAAGCTAGCTGATTTGTAGAAAAAGTTCTACATGGTATCAGAGCTAACTGATTTGTAGAAAAATTCTACAAAATTCTACGCTAGAGAGAATATACAAACCTAGAATAATAGAACTTAAGATACTTGTAGGTTAAATCACTTGTATTAGATATATCAAGAAAACAAACCAAGAAATTACAAATGAGAATTGTGTATATTTAGTATATACATAAGGATGGGGCACTTTCCCTAAGAGGAATTATGGGCCCACATTGAATTGATTAGGTTAGCCTTAACCAAGCCTGGAAATACAATATAAAATTACAATACATTGTACAATAAGAGTCAATGTTCGCCATAGGTTAAGATTACATGATCCTCGATAGGCCCTTTAAGCTAAACAACGAAACATGAACAAAAGTGATAAATACAAATGAAGGTAGGTCTATAGATACCAAACTCAATATAATTTTAGTCGTGGGCAGAAATAGGAGTCGATTCTTTGACCTAAATAAGGGTCAATTATCCCCATAGTAAAAATCAGAATGAGTTTATGAATACCCAACTCAATACAAGTGAGAGTGGATTTATGAATTCTTGGCTTGATACAAGGTTGGTCATAGCTGCAATATAAATAAGAGTGGATTTATGAATACCCAATTTAACACAAATGAGAGAGGGTTCATGAATACACAATTCAATACAAAGTCGATTGTGGCTAAGAAATAAGATTACAATCTTACACTCAAAAGGCCCCTTAATCTAAAGGAGGGATCATTGAAAGAATACATTATGTCACAAGCTACATCACTCAATGTTGAATAGTATCCAAATAGATAGTTCCCCTGAACACCGTATATTCCACATCCACACAATTCCACAATCTAGTAAGAGGTTTTATGAAGATGTGACAAATTTATCTATTTAAATAACAAATAGTAGCACAAGCTATCCCTAAGAATGAGATTATCAAATGTTGTGGAGCAAGTATGTAGGACGGAATCCAAATAATACATCAATAAGGTACTCATCATATGTCTGCCTAAGCATTAGAGAAGTAATAACATCACAAAGAAAAAAAATCAACAAAACATAATAGGCTAATGAAGGTACAAATATCAACTTACATTGTTCTTGAATCATAATAAGGGAACTACCAAACAACAAACATAATGGACCAAGCTAAAATGACATAACATGGAAAAGATCCTAACATATCATAAATAGGAACTTCATCAAAAAGTGAATCTCCACAATTAAATCAATTGGTGACTGAAAGCCTATATAGACAACATACAAGAATATGGGGCCATGTACTTGATCCAAAAAAACTGAAGTGCAAATCTAATGAAGTCATGTCTTGATCATCAAGAGGAAGGGCTTTCTCCATATGCATCGACAACCACTCACTCTAAAGAGTAAAATGGTTTTCTCTAACTAAATATCATAAGTAACACTATTCAACAAGGAAAATGTGCACTATGAGCCCATAGGTAAAACAAATAGAGAAGAATCCTGCATAAGTCTTCCGTAATTCACCTTTATAGACTAAAATTATAGAGAGGTACTAGCTTCTTTGGGGGAATTTGCAAAAAAGTTACTTGCTTAGAAAACAAATTTTGACCTAAAGCCTAGGAGTACCCTGAAAGGAAGGCAATGGCCTAAAAAATTTAGGACAACTAAAAAAAATATGAAACCTTGGTTCCCTAGTCAGAAGATAGTGATGATGCTACCAGACAAAAGCCTCAAATCAACTGCAGAAAATGGATTGAAATAAATCAGCTAGTAAACTCTCAAGGTGCACACTACAACCTTATATGCAAGACCTCCAAATAGGCCCATACAACAGTGTAACCTTATATGCAAGACCTCCAAATATGCCCATACAACAGCGTAACCTTATATGCAAGACCTCCAAATATGCCCATACAACAATGTTAAATATCCCAAAATATGGTGCCTTTCTCACACCAATAACACTATGAAAAAACAACCCCAAAAATGTGTCAAGTTAGGCACTCTTGCACATGAAAATTCTGATCATGAAAGAAAACCTTGACTAGCAACAAAATGAGCAAGGGAGGTTAAAAGTTCAAACCTTCTCTCATACCATTTAGATCCATTGTAGAGTGAAAGGATCAAACATAACCAACCAAGAAAACCTAATTCCTGTAATGAACAAGGGGAGAAATAGTTCTATGGCAGCACAACATAAAACCCTAACTATGCTAGAGTTGATCCATATGTGCATTAGGGCGGGAGTCCATAAGTGAGAACTAGAGAGAAGATGAAAATCAAGAATAAGAGAGCTTAGGGTGACCATTATCTAGATCATCTGTATTAGAGAGATCAAGAAGATCATGTCATAAATGAATTACAAAAATGAGGGTGTTTATATTATGTATACAACTTCAGGGTGTCTTCCTCAAGAGGGGTTATGGGCCCACAGTTGGCTAGGTTAGGCTTAAACAAGCCTAGAAATATAAAATTATTATTAATAGTACAATAATAGTTGGTCACAACTACAACTGAAGCTTACACCATTCACAACAAACATGATTCATGCAACTGAAAAACAAACTAGCATATAAGCTACAAAGAGAGAGAGAGAGAGAGAGAGAGAGAGAGAGAGAGAGAGAGAGAGAGAGAGAGAGATACTGAGTATTCAGTAAAGGCCAGCTACATTGGACTTAGTACACGATACCCAATATCTCCAGAGAGATGGAATACAAAGAAATAAATAATAAGTTGAGTAACAAACAACTAGCTAACATGTGTCATTGAAGTCACCAGAACCTAGTTAAGGATGTTCATACAAGAAAACTCAAGCTGGGAAGAAATCATGGATGTTGAGTTTCACTCCATCGTATCTAGATTCCACAGTGCTAGTTGTATTCCATGTCTAAAGATGGTGGTATAAAAGGCCCTGCATCTGGTAGAGATCCATGTCAAATATTGAATTTTATAAACAAGTTAACGATATTGTGGACCTTTGTCTCTAGTGTAAGAGAAAATAATCAATCATCTTACTAGTTGAAAGGACATCTTTATGTAAATACATCTTCAGTGTTTAAAAATGAGGAAAAAATATCTTGAAAGGGCTAGGAAAATTGTTATGAGGCATGTACCATGACTTTTATGCCAACTATAACACTTTTTAAACATAAGTATTAAAAGGAATTAAAACCTAAAAAGTTATGCATGTTAATCACAAATAAAAGTCGTCAATTCACAATCTACAAAGCTGCAAACCATTAAACAAAGGATAATATGCAATTTAAGGAAACAAGTATTATTCCTCAATATATATTTAGGATTTCCTTTGAATAAGTAAAATATGCACTAATTTCGCCCTATCTCTCTTTGCAATTCATCTTATAAGATAATAACAAAACCAATTGCAAATAGAATCAAGGTAGTACTTCCAATAATCATATTTGAAAACCAAGGAGGATTCGTACCCAATAGGCAAATCATAGATAATGTAATTATTGTACAGGGAGTTGTACACTCTAGTATGCTAAGGCAAGAGAAAGTCTTCATAATCAAGCTAGATATGGCTAATGCATTTGACAAGGTCAGCCATCCATATCTAATGGTTGTCCTCCAGAAACTTGGTTTCTCAAGAGATATAATGGAAGTCATACAGGCATGCATTTCTACTCCTTGGATTTCCCCCCTCATAAATGGAAGGCCCAGTGACTTCTTTCAAAGCACAAGAGGCCTTAGGCAAGGCTTTCCTCTCTCTCCCTTCCTATATATTATAATGGCAGAAACCTTAAGCAGGGCTTTGGAAAATCAAAGAAAGGAAAGTAACATCATAGGGATTAGAATAGAAAAAGGAGTAAAAACAATAAACCACTCACTCTTTGTTGATGACACATTGCTGCTAGGGAGGGGCTTCAACCAATAATAACCAAGAGGTGCAAAAAATACTGGATGATTTTTAACAGGTATTAGGTCGGCCATTAAGCAATCAAATCTAATATAGTGGAATACCACCCCCACCCCCCCCCCAACAAAAGTCTTACAAATCTAGACATCTTGTACAGGAAAAAGGGACAAAACTTCTCCACTGGGACGCTCCCCAATCTCAAAAGAGAACATGAAGAAAGAAATATGGACTAAACAAATTGAAAAAATGAAAAACAAAATACAAAGTTGGGGTATGATGTGGCTGAATATGGCAAGAAGGGTAATACTAATCAAAGCACTCTCTGCAGAAATATCTATCTACCAATATGCAATAATCATGGCCCCAGCAAGTGCCCACAAACAAATGGAGTTAATCTTAAGAAGTTTTTTGTGGCAGGGAGGGAAGCAAGAAAACAAAAAATTTAGCCTTGTCAAGTGGGAGCAAGTAGTACTACCTTATGAACAAGGAGGACTATCAATATAGATACCTGGACTCATGAATGCAGCACTGGGAATGAAAATAGTATGGAGGCTAATTACAGGAAAAGAGAGCTGGTGGAAAAAGACTCTTTTATCAAAATATATGGATGGCACCAGTGAAAGATTGCAAAATGGAAATATCCCAATAAGACAATGTAACCAAGTCTGGAAGCTGGTTAAAAAACAATTCCATTAATGAGTAGATACATTTCTAAAATCACGGGAAATGGAGAAACAATTTCAATTTGGGAGGACAGAATCATGGGAAAAGAACCACTTCAGACTCATCCAAAAATTTGAGACATACAAGAGCGGATGAAAGGTAAAGGTTTCAATACTTTTACACTCAATCTCTCTATGGAACCAAAAGGAGTTGCAAGACTGGAAAATCTCAACAATTCCGGCAGATCTGGAAGGGCAATGCAGCAAAATCGGGCAGCTCTTAAAGGGGTAGCGCCAATCCACCATGATGAGGAAGATAAATATCTCTGGGACCCAAGCGGTGGACATTATACAATTAGGACTAGATATAAAATCCTTCAAGAACAATCAAATCAACAAGAGTGGGATTCTTGGAAGATAGCATGGAAATCAGAAAGTTTTCCTAAGATAAAAATGTTCATAGGGACTCTTTTAAAAGGGAGAATATTGACCAGTGAAAAATTAAGAAAAAAAGGCTTCGAAGGTCCAACACTATGCCCATTATGCATGCAGGCTGAAGAAAACATACAAAATCTTTTCCAAGAATGTATCTTTGATAATGAATGTTAGCAGCAGCTGATAAGTCCTTTGGAAATAAGAATAAATTTCGAAAATCCCTTACTGGATTTTCTTTAGACCTTTGAGAAGGCCTACCCATACACAACAAAGAAAAAAGCCACAATTTAGAGAATATGGAAATGCATTCCATTTGTACCATGTTGGAAAATTAGGTTGACAAGAAACAAGTTCATTTTCAAAAATAAAATTCCAAGGATAGGGAAGACCCTTTTAAAAACATGGGTTCTAACTTCTGTAATTCTCAATGTCAAAGGAACAGCTCCAACAGACTATAACACACTTCAACAGGAAGAGCGAGATTGGCTCAACAAAGCGCTAATAGATAATAATGGGCAAAAATGATAGAGGAAGATAAGCTCAGGAATTATATGGAAAATAAGAATGAGTGAAAAGGAACTGACAAATTGGAGGAAAAATCATAATAGATACTATCTATTCTTTGATGGGGCTTCAAAGCATAATCCGGGAAAGGTAGGGGCAGGGGGAATAATCCTCGATCCTAATGGGAAAGAAAATATTACTTATGAATGGGGATTGGGACAAATCTCAAATAATAAGGCAGAAGCTTACAACTTGTTGATGGGATTAAGAATAATAAAAAAAGGAGAAATCCAAAATCCTATCATAATAGGAGACTCAACCATAATAATAGAGGCAATGGCAAGAAACAAAAAACCAAGCAATGAGTTCATGAACATAATCTTTAGAAGAATCAGGAAGAACTTGGAAGGCTTTGGCGAAGTAATCTACAGACATGTCTTGAGAATCCACAATCAACAGGCAGATTCCTTTGCAAACCAAGCAGTGAAAAAAAATGAAGGGCTTGTTCAAGAAAACTAGGAGGAATACCACAACTATGTTCCTTAATAACCAACAAAAACCAAAAGTATAAAACCAATCAATTCCAAAGGAAAAATCACAATAATAAAAGCGATCAATTAAAAAACAATAGTTATAAAACAACAAAGGACTCATCTCTACAACAACAATTAGGAAATCACGAGAAAGCAAAGGAAAAATCATGAAACTTCAGACTCTTGTATGAGCAACAACAGGAATAAATATTGTGACCCTAGTCACAAGAACTACACTGCAATATATCTCATCGAAGGGAGGTTTCGGGCTGAGATAAAGCACTATAAGAATAGAGGGTACATTCACAAAAATCACAACAACAATTTCTACGAGGAAATCTCCATTCTCCATGATGTTATAGTGATACTCTGGATTCAAAGACCCTCCCTATCCTTTCTAATAGCCAGCAATGTTTCCTCTGCTCACTCTTCATATCAGTCCCCCTTGACTGATATAATCAGTCTTTGGCCCTCCTTTAAGTCTATCTTTCGCAGGGACTTTAGATCTTTCAATTTACAAAGGAAAAACCCTTCCGAGCACTTTATCTAGACTTCAAAAAATCATTCATTTGCCTCTATTATTATCATCGGGCCTGCACTCCAAAGCCTTCTCCGCTATGCTGCCCCCTCCTTTCTCCGATCTCCGATCAAATCAGGATCGTTAATCGGGCACTCGATCTGATGGTCATTGATCAGCCTGCTCAATCAAATCTACGAACCTCTTCCCCACCATCGATCTGTACTCATTGGATCGGATGGCTCCCCCAGATTTCGGGCAGACAACAAGCATGAAGATTACCCACCAGAAAAGAGATTTTCTCTCTCTCCTCCGATGCTACGTGTCGCTCGGTCAGTGGAATCGGGTGACCCCTCCTTTTTACCACTTATGGTTTATAACATGCCCGAAATACCATCTCCGCTTTTATTCCCGCCTTTCCTCTCGGTTAACATGTAGACTTGTTTGCGCCCAATGACCGTAGATCTCAACATCAATGGTCATGATGGCTCCTCCAGTCTCCTCTCCCATCAGTGCCTCTGGAAAATCACCACCGTTCATCCCCTGATCATAATCTTTGCGGTTTAATATTCGTTGCTACTCTTTGGACATCCTCGTCCATTGAAAGGAAAGTGGTCAACAACAGCAAAAGAAGAAGCATCTTAGGCAACACAAAATCAAAGAAGCACAATGAAATTTGGAGCAGAGAGAAGAGACAAAGGAAGAAGCAAGCAAACAAATTGCATGGAATTCAACTCACTAAAGGAGAGAACTCGAACAATTATGACAATAAGAGTCAGCCAAATCAGGAGAAATCAGCCTACAGGCCTTGAAAAACTGTCAAAGATCCCATGACATGCAAATTTATCTTTCAAGTAGGTCATTTTGTTAGGCAGTACTGTAGAATACACATATAAATACATGAAGTCTTGAACACAAGCCTGGGAGAAGAGACTATGTTCCTATCTCATGGCTTTGTTGATCTTCATGGTACAGTCTTTTGTAATAAGCACAGGCTCCATCAAAGCTTTTGGTAATATACAAACTACCCATCCTTGTTAAAAAAAAAAATGAACCAATTTACAAGGCCTTGAAGCAACACACACTTAGCTAAAACTATGTTATTGAATTATACTTTTGATATAGATGTCATGCAAGAAATATAAGAGAATCTGGCCAATGATAGAACCTTACAAAGAATATACAAGTCTTATATGAAAGTTATGCAATTTTAGCAAGGTTTTGAAAAAAACATTAGAAAGAGATCATCAATAGGAGAATTTTATTTGAAGTCTGCCCTAACAATAATATTCTAATATTGCATAATGAATATATGAAAATAAAGAACATATCCCATAAGACAACATCAAAAAAATCAACAACAACTGCAATCTTTTGTAAATGAAGCATCTAACCTTAAACATAAAAGATTGAATCCCTTCAATACACATGTCCTTCTAATTCAAATATTTAGGTATTACAAAATAGAAAATAGCATTCCCATTGCAATAACTTTATAACCAGTGTAGCTTAACTGTAAGTAAACAATAACCTTTAAATATGTAACAACTTTCTTGGTAAAAATGCTAAAAGAAAACAAAATATTATATCATTTTTTATAATACAATAACTACTGACTTTGTAAGCTCATTTAGTTGCTATTGCCTTTATTAAGATCATATTGAAGTAGATTTGGTAACTCCCTTGTCTGGTTATCTCTGTAAACCAATTCCAGAAGGTAAAGGCAATGACACTAATCAAAGACAACCGATTATACATCAGTGGAAAATATCAACACATAGCACCAAATAACGAAACACGTATGACAATAATTTATATGCTTAACTAGGCACATAGGCTGATATAAATTACTAGTAAATGACTTGGAATTGATGCCATTAGACCTTGCAAAAGTATTTATGCTGAAACCAATTGCTCACCACAAGAAAAAACAAAAAGAAGAAAAAAGAGTAACCTGAATTTTCGCAAACTAACTTTACATTGTTCAGCTCTTTGTCACAAATTTAGAGGATATTGAGAAAGTGGGCTTGTGCCAGATTCTTTCTCAGCCTACCAATAGAATGAATGTTGGCTACATCATAATATCTATCGAATAACCTTAAAACATATTTCCAAATACAAAATTTGCCAAAAATAAGAAACACCAAAAATAACCTGAAGAAATGATGATATAGGAACATGATCCTTTGGTGAGAAGGAAATTTATGTTTGCTTTTGTGCAACATACTCAATGTTTGACTCAATCTACAATTGTCAATAAGGCATTTAAATATTCATGCAAAGAAATAAAAAGGTAAGCATCATATTTATGAATTGATTTACTGATATTCCAACATTTTAATACCAGAAACTTTTGAATTAATATGCTCTGTAATCTCAACAAAGAACCAAAAAAATCAAACTAGCATGGAAAATGAAGTGTTCCACCATAGTCCAAGGTATTAGAAACAACTAAAATTGGTGCCAGCTTGACCCCTATCAATCAAATACATTCTTTCATGCAAGTGTCAATAGAATCAATTAGGAAAAGTCATACAACTACCATATCTACTCTCTAAGTGTAGGCACTTCAGTATGTAAAATTATTAGTATAACATGATGCTACCTTTTATCTCAAAATTTATTTAGTAAATCCGTTGAAACTACAATAAAAATCCAAATTAGAAAAGCATAAAGGTGATTGGAATAAGTTTTTTCCAATTTAATCGACACAGTTTTTCATTTAAAGAAAACAAAGCCAGCCATAGAGACATAATGTGAAGGCAATGTCTCAATACATTCTTCAATGCACTATTACAAGTCCATTCCATAACTCCACAATGCAAGAGAAATAGGGAAGATTGCCTAGATTAGACCGCACAATGGTATACACAGGCAATATTTCTCATGCTATTTGAGATATCTCTTGTAACAAATTTTTGTATGCCCCATATCATCCTATTTAAACCACACACGGTGACCATCAAAGGCAATAGATCATCAAAAAACTTAGTTTCAAAACTCCACCAAAACAAAAGGCATACCAGGATTTTTGCAGCAAAACAAACGTCATACCAGGATTCTTGCAGCAAAAGCTTGAGAAGTGCCTCTCTGGGAAAGAGTATTAAGTGCCACCTCTGCAGTGGAATGTTCAACATGTCTCAATGTGTTGCAGTATTTTGGGCTCTCAAATACTTCTACATTGAAATTAACAACAAATTTGAATTTGGGCGCATGATCAGGCCCCTCTATGGTACAAGCTTTGGATGAATTCTTTTAAGCCCCACAAAATACACAATAGAGGCTTAGAATAGTAACATGACTTTGACCTAGAAACCTATCCTTCTGATACTGAGGGAAATCCTAATTCTACCTAGCCTTAGATAGAGAGTATGTGAATCTATGATATTGAAGTAAAGGTTGTCTCATGTTCCGATTCGTTGATTGGGCAATCGAGGCCCAAAGGTAGTTGTTTACTAAGAAGCCATTGCAGTAGTTGTAGCTTCACATGCATCATATTCTTTGAAGGTAGAGTAAAGTGCCTTTCCATCAGAGTATGGCTCTCGATCTGTATCAATTGGAACAAATTCTTTGATTGGATCCTCTGCTGGTGGATCTACAAGTTCTGCTGGGATTGATTTCGCAATGGAGCCTGCGACCTTCCCTCTTTCAGTCCTTCTATAGTTGCTGGAAGATTGAGAAATAGGGAAAAAGAGAATTTGAGGAGCAAGAGGCCATCACTTGGCTCTGTCACTCTGCCCACTATGAAGACTCAATCAATCACATAGTTATTTATCGCTATGAAGACTCAATCAATGACAAAGTTGTTTCTTGCTATGAAGACTCAATCAATCACAAAATTACTTCTTATATAGGAGAATCAAACCAAACACATGAATTCAACCCTACCTTTGATTTCCAAACCAAACCCAGGAATCCAAGAATGGTAGGGGTGCCATTCCTAGAAATATGGCAATTGGAAGCAAACTACCCACCTGCATTCCCAGAAATTTGTGCTGATGGAAGCAAACCCCACCTAAAAACAAAGGAGAATTTGAGGCTTTGAATGTTTACCTGCTTTATTTTTCATGGCTAAAATATAATATTTAATAGTATTTTAAATCATTTTTGGGCAAACTATAGAAAATGGGTGCAATATAACAAATTCACCCTTCAAAAATATAAAACCCCTTAAATTTTTCCCATGGACTAAAATTCGCCCCTAAATTTTCTATGTTCGATAACAATGCATTTCATGAGCTAGAAAAGGTGAACTGACTATTTATACAGAGTGAGGCGACTATGGGTGTAACTAATATCAGGGATTAGACTACTCTAGGTTTAATTCAGCCTCCCAAGTTGAGATCAGTTGCTTTACCTAGGTCGGGGTTCCCTCATAATAGGCCTGAATAGTGTTTTTTAGAATTTGAGCATCCATTTTTCTATCGCGTTGGCATGGAGGCTTGCTAGATGACAAACCTTTTTCATTGCCCTTACCACCCTGATTTTTGCAACCACGGCCTCTGCACCCAGAGGCACCAGCACCAAGAGAAGTCTTCACCATGATGGATGATGTCAAACCACCCTTCGTCAACTTTCTCTCATCTACCCATACTCGATACTGTTTGGTCAATTTAGTGTGATCTAAATTGCTATTTATATTGTCAACACGAAGTTCGTAAACTGGCGAAGTGAGGTGTACTATATGTACTTAGATAACCATTTTCTTAGGTTTTTCTCGTTTTAAGCTTTTTAGTTTGTTTTTGGATTTTATTCTTTTCTTAATGTGTGGTGATGAAAGTGAAGTGTGAAGTGTAAATGGTGATTATTTCTATACTTGAAAAATGCTCAAAAGAAAGCTTTACAATAACTGGAATGAAACCAATTCTTAAGAGAAAACAAAATGCATCAAAAAGTGAACTAATGGCAATGGCCCAGTATCCTTGCTGCTGAAAATGAAAAGAAAGCAAAAACTTGAAAAACAACTCAAACTTAAAGTAAAGCAGCTAACTCACACTACTTGAGCTTTTTAGATCCTTTGCCCTTGGCTCAATCTACTGGGGAAGATCATGGCATAACAACAAAATATGATATTTAACTGTTCAAGAAATAATTGCATAAAGAAACAATCACACTACTTGAATTCTCCAAATCCTTACCCATCAGCTCAATCCTACTTTGGGGAAGTAATCATGAACATAACAAGCATATGATAACTAAATGTAAAGAAATTAATCACACTACTTAGACCTCTTTTAGTTCTTTACCATTCAGCTCAATCTACTTTATGGAAGCAACTATGAGTAAGTAATATGACAACTAATCCAACTACAGTTGTGATCTTCTATCTCCTGCTGATATAGTCATTTGACCACAGAAAGAAATCATAAATTGTTAAGCAGTATGACATCTAATTTAGCAGAAAAAGAAATAAACAAATAACAACTTGAAAAGGACAATGTTGAATGTAAATTACAGAAAATAAAGATTAGCGGTAAGGACAAGATGATAACATATGCCAAAAGTTATTAAAGAAAATGAAAGATTGCCTGGGCTGCCTAAGAGAACCTGCAAAAAGCACTGATCAGTTTACAAAGATAAAGATATGAACAACAGAAACATAAAGCAACATATTATGTACAAGCTAGCAATGAAACAAAAGCATAATGAAACTAAACAAATACTTTATAGGGCTTCAATGTGCAGGGGCCCTCTGCCACTTCAGCCACTCAAATAATCACAAGACTATCTTCAGAAAGGTCTACTCATGTATTCAAATCAGCAACATATAAAACAGTGGGGTGACAAAATAACCAGCAGCGTGCGGAAATTACATAACAGTTTCAGAAATTCTATGCATCCAAAAGTCTCTTTACAACGTTTGATAACGCGTTATTTATAATGTAAAAATTCTACAGTTAACTAATCAACTACTTAAGCTATTAATTGCGTGCCATAGACACGTAGATCTCTGCAGCCGAGATCTAGTAACTGTCGTTATGCTCCTTAAATCTTCGGAGTGGTTGGCTATTAGATTCATTGTTCAAGAACGATCCTCAGGTGCGTTGGAGCCTCCGTGAGCTGGGAACTAGGCCACGTATCATTCACGTGCCTATAATAGTGACGTGCCACCGCTAGACTCTTTGGTTGGCCACATCTTTGACTTTGGTTGACTGTGACCTCTAATGGGTGATTTGGCCGGTTCAAAGGGACACGATCCATGTACATGCCATCTGGAGCTTTCCCATATAACCCGTTCCTTCAGAAGACACCTGGAGCACAACTTTTAACAAAATAGTTGCGGAATCCTGTGCTGGCTACGGAAACCCGTGCTGGCTGCGGAAACTGACAAGTTTCCGCAGCTGCATGAACAAAAGACTAAACCAAACAACAGACATCAGTATAGTTAGAAAACCATATAAACAATCCTTTTTAAACTATAATGAAATGATTCAACCACTGGATGAGTGAAGTGAGTGGAGTATGAGGGTTAAGAGGGTGTGTAGGAAGGTGCAAGGTTGAAGTTCAACATACCCCCACTGTGAAGGTGTTGCATGTCCTCATGCAACCAAAATTGAGTGATTTCCCTTTTAATCTACATGCTCCGAGGCCTCTGCAAGGACATCTAGTCCTCTTTTCTTTTCCTTGATGCCATCGTCATCATCATCCTTGGTTTTCTAACCAAACATTTAAACTTGAGATTAATTAGAGCCTTGCTTAGCTTTTTGCATCTCTTTTTCAGTCTTCTATTCTTCTTCTGCCACAGTCCTAAATGGAGCATGGTATTATCATGGATCATTTTTTCCACTTTACCCTACTCTTTGAGTGTTTCATTTTCTTGTATTATGTGTCTATTTAGGACTTCCAGTTCAAACACTTCTTGTTTTAGAGACTGAACCTGTGCATCAAGTGGCAAAGAAGTGCTAGGTCCTGCAACTGATTTCTCTAGAGATTCCAGGTAATTGTATACCTCTTGCTGGTTAGGATCCACATCAGGTGATTTTCTTTGTTTGAACTCAAAATCTTGTGGAGGAGGACTGCCTACTCCTTCTTGCCGAAAAGGACTTTCCTCTCGTGGAGGGCTTATGTCAAGGCTTGGCTGTTCTGGGGATTTCTCAAGTATTTCTTCACTTAAGTCAATAATGTGGGACTGCTCTCCCTTTGTTTTCTTCCATTTTCCTTTTAACCGGGAGCTTCTTCTCAAGGATGAACTCACAAGTGTCTTCTTTGCACTCTGTTTCCCTTTCTGCTATTTCTTAGCCAAGGCAGCAGCTTTGAGATCCACTAGCCTTTCTGACAGAGGCTGGTAGTCCTCTTCCAAGGATTTTTTAGGTGATGGAGAGATTTCTTGAGTGATTACTTTTCCCTTCTCTTTCTTTTGTTTCTTATTCTTCGGCTGGTCTTCTTCCTCTTTTTGGGCAGTTTCTTCAATTTCTTTAAGTGGGGAGTCTTGGGTTGTAGCATTTTTATCCCTCCTCCTACTTTTCCTTGGGATTTTTGATGGACTACTTCCAGAGGCTTCAGCTGGCTCTTGGAAGTAGTTCCTTGTTAGAAATTGTTCCCAAGTATCCTTAGATTTCTTTAACTGCTCCTCAATTAGAATTCTTATGAGCCCGTGATGATAGAGATGTGACTCAATGTTTCCTACATGCTTTTGAACCGTAACACTCATTTTCTTTAAACTTGCTAGCAGAAAATGTGGTAAATTAAGAACATGTCCATCTATAAAATTAATCATTAACCTCACATGGTACATGTACATAGAGCCAAAACGGCCCTCACATGTAATAAATTTCTGTATAACCAACAATAAACCAGACCATTCTTCTTTCAATACATGCATAGGGATACCTCAGGTGAAAACTGTGGTATCCATACCTTGATTGCGCAGCATCGTTCTCCAGATTTGGTCATCTACGCTCCTATTGTGGCCTGCCTATAGCTGCTGCTATTGTGGCCTTGGTCACTGCAAACTTTAAGTCTCCCACCTCTACTGTCTGTCCGTTAAAGGACCTTGCAAAGGTTTTAGTCACTTCCTTATTATACCCTTTGAATTTCTGAATAAACCGGAACCATTTGGCTTTCTTTAATAACTCCTTGACTTGGGGATATCCCTCCAAGTATTTTGATCCTTCCGACTCGGCTCTCAGCAGTTTTCCCATTCTCGGCTTTAAATTCACTGAGGGTTTTTTTATCTACGTATGAGGGTTAAGGAAGAATGGCTCTGTCACAGAGTTTTTAGGAGAGACTATAGCAGCTGTAATCGGGGTTTAGAACGGCTGCAGTGGCTATAGTCAAAGCATCAAGAAAAACGTATGGATTGCAGTTGGAAACAGAGGGAATGCCCGGATCACAGGAAGAACAACAAGTGAGCAGGGGTGACCGTGATCGAACTTATGAAATGAACATGAGTATATGCGGGGATTATTATGATATGAGTGGAGTAACGGCTTGATTTTCCCGAGTTTTAGGTGACTGTATGTGAGGTTTACACATCTCAAGTAGACGGCTACAGGAATTATGGCTTGTAAGAGCCGTAATACAATAGGCCACGTCTTAGGAGTACGAGTCATAAATAGAAGTATAGTCATTTTTGAGTTTGAACTCGGGTAATCATAAGACCGTTAGGGAGAATGAATGCAAGGTGTATGGGATGTTATTATGGAATATGAATGGTAGTGGGTGGATAATTAAATCATTGCACATAGAAGAACCGATCATGGGTTAATAACTATACATAATGATGACTTGAAGTGTTGTTTGATAGAGAGTTTTGATCATACCTTTGCACACTTGTCATTCTTTTCTTAAGATTTCTAACCAGTTTCTCCTTTTCGATATTTTGATGATGCCCCATGTCCTTAGCTCACGTACACCTGCATTGCATGCTTTTGGCACTAACAATTGATTTTATTTTGAAAACAGAGTGATGCTGGCAGCAGAAATCGTTTCTAGCTGCGGAAACAGGTTCCAGTTGCGGAAACGGTGGCCAGCTACAGAAACTGAAACAATACCCCCTAATCTGCACAAAGATAGTTTAGAGGAAAATAGCTGAATGAAAATAGTCCTGAAAGGGGACTTTATTGATGAAATGGAATGGAATGAAAATGGAATGAGAATGGAGTGAGAATGATGATGAAAA
>APFE031563411.1:0-31297 GCA_000404065.3 Pinus taeda
CTCTCTGACTAGGGATGTAATTGGCATGACAGTAGTGGACAATCTCTAGCAACATGTGGACTTGGGGGAAATGGTAAATTTGACTCCCAAAGGCCAATCTCATCAACATGGTTGAGGTATCTGTCCCTACTTTGGCAATGTACTTTGAGCAGAGACTCTTGGGCAGTGGTATCTTTTATCTGGAAATATTTATCAGCTAAAAGAAGGTGGTCCAGGTCTAAATGAGGTTTGGAGATGGGCCTTACATCCATTGCAATTGGGGCAGCCATACTCAGTTCTTGTGGATTTGAGTGTGGAGGGTAATTCAGAGTGTTTACTACAAAGACAGTTCTGTAGATGGTTATGGCTCAAAGTGTAAAAAAATCAAAGTAAATTTGATATTTTTTACTTAATTAATAGTGTTATGAGGGCGAATTACTGGAATTTGACAATTGAGTTGGTTTTCCACGGTTAAATACCTGGAATAGTAGTTGATGGAGGTTGCAAAGGTTCTTATGGTTCTGGTACAGACTGATGGATGAGCTAGGCTATCTGTAGTGTCTGTGGAACAATGGCGGACGTCTGTATGTGAATTAACTAGTTGCAAGGGCCGCAATGGTTTTTCTAAATTATCAATGGTTAATCATGCAAAAAGAGTGAAAAGAGGGGTAAATGGTCTTTTATAGCAAAAACGGTTAATTTTTTGTGGGTTCATTGATTGATGAATAGTGGTGGTTTTTTGGTTAAAATGGGGGAAGCGGTTTAGGAGGGCCATTGCACCACTTTTGTGGTGCGGGCGATATTGGGAAGGAGTCACCCGATTCCATACATCGTGTGACACGTAGCGTCGGGGGTAAGGGGGAAAACCACCTTATCAGGCGGGTAAAGGACGGACATCGTGCGCAACCGATAATATCAAGGGCCGTTGGATGAGGGGGATGGATGATCAATGGTGGTCGTGAGAAGGAGTCACACGGTGATTTATATATAAAGTTTTCGGGGGGCCCATGGGTCTAATGACCAATGGTATAGGATTAAACTAACACTTAATCTCATCGGGGCTGCCTTAATACAAGGATTAAGGTCTAAGGGTGGGGCTTTAATATATTTTGCGTGATATGGGGTAGTCATATAGTTTATAGCTAAACTAGGGGGAGGGTTATTTTAAATAAAGGAGTTAAATATATACGAGCCAACGGGTCTTTCAGGATTTTTTTATATATTTAATCAAAAGTTAATATGAGGTGAAATGAGCGGAAGGGGTATTGTACTTGGGTATATTAACATTATGTGCTTTCCATACACTTAGTACTTAGGATAAATGCATTTGATGAGTTTTTTGCATAAAATATGTTTATCATGGGGTTTTCCTAGGCAAAAAAGAATTTTAACCTTAGGAAAAGGGAATTTCTGAGGGGGGTGAATGAGTTGCAAGGTAATTTAACATGTTTCCTTCTTAAGTCATCGAGCTTAGGGTCTGGTCCCACCAGAAGTCAGAGAAATTCTCTGAACCTCTTTGACTTAAAGAACTATAGGTATTAATATTTTTATTATGAAAGGAAATCAGTAAGTGTTTATAGGGGTTAAAATGAATGATGGGGATGTTAACTAAATCGTATTGTGAACCATTGTCTTTTCTTTTTTTACCACTTATGCATATTTTAAAATTACATTTAATATAATGGCGTAAGTTTTTTTTCATATTCACATGATATTTCTACAACCTTTCTACTACTTACCCACTTACTCATCCTACCATTTTTTTCTTCACTTTATTTGGGTGCATCTAGCCTAGAAAACCCTTATCAATATTTTTCTTTTCTTTTACAAAGTAAACTATCTAATTATAACCTTATATCATCACTGATGAGCTCCTTTTATTCACTCTAGCTATCTAATGATCTGCCAAGATTATACTGTTTGGTCAGAATTTATTCACTAACTATAAACATAAAATTCAAAGCATAGTATAGTCAAGATTAAACAGTTTGATTACCATGGATTGTGGCATGAGTGACAAGTTGCACACAATCATCATTTTGCATGAAAATAAATAGGAGTGGCATTTTGACTTGCACACTTTCATGGTCTCTTTTTGTCCTTTGATTATTCTTTTAGGACCTACCCTCTTTACATTTTTTAATTTTTTTAATATGGAAAACATTTGCAGAAAGCAAAGGTATGTACAATTTTACAAGGCTTAACCTTAGTCATTCAAAATTATGACTACTATTGGTATAGGAACCTAACACCTTGACCAGATCTAAAAAATACCATGGGCCAAAAACCATCATACCCAAAACCATGTGCAAAAACCACACACAAAACCATAGGTAGGTCCACCCACCTAGTATAGGGTCCCAAAAAAATTTCTTCAAGGTTCTTCCACGGACCTCATAGAGTGGGTCTACTGCCCCCCCTGTTGCGCCAAGTGCAACGAACAAGGGAGTAAAGAAACAAGTCTATTGTGCATATTTAGGATAAAATCGGGTACATGGATGTAGAGGCTTATACCATTGTTAAACTTCTAGAATAATAAACTCAAGATGTAGATGATCAATTAGATGCACAACATGAGGTTTCATAAGTGGGTAAGAAATATGTGAAACAAGTTTTTCATGCAATAAAATATATTTATTTATTTCTACAACTAGATTCATTTTCATACTAGAAATGAAAATTCCTTGTGTAGACTCATCCTACAGAACTAGACAATGAGAAGTCCCATGTATTCATTGCAAGAGACTCTACCATTTTTGGCAAGTGTCTACACATTTAGATTTTTTTCAAATTGTGGAAAAGCCTTATAGATCATACCTAATTTGGACCCTTCATTTGAACAACAAGAGAAATAGAGGGGTTGACTCAAAGCTGAGTCAATGGTTTTGGTTGGGTTTATTGAGCCCTTTGTTTTTTAGAAGCTTGTAAAACAATGGATCGACGAGAATGCACCATAGTATAGCATCAAGATCAAAGTAAAAGAAATTAAGGAATAATGAAGCATGATGGAAGCCAACTAAGAATAATTATAAGTTAAGGCTCATAACTAATCAATTGAGCTATAAAGGGCACATTAAGACATAAATAAGCATGATGGAAGTTGACTAAAAATAATTAGAAGTTACTGACAACTGATGAGTTGAACTAGTGTTGTGGCCACAACCACCACCACAACAACATTTTTTGAGTGTTTTTGTTGTTCCCTAAAGGGAACAACACCTTTTTGGAGTGTTTTTGTTGTTCCCTCTAGGGAATAACTGTTGTTCCCTCTAGGGAACAACTGTTGTTCCCTCAAGGGAACAACACTTTTAGAGTTTTTGTTGTGGCCACAACCACCACCCTATTAAAACCTACTCTCAGGGAAAATTTGAATGGGTCCCTTGAGAAGTTTTATCTTTCGTTTCTTCGAATCATAACTGGAATTGTCAGATGGAATTATGTCTTCAAAGCTTAATGGTTCAATGGTTTAATAATTATGGTTGCAATGTGTTTTGAGATTAAAATGGAAACTGAGACTGTGCATGCTGGAAGAGTGTCACGGAATGCTTGATACTATAATTCGTGGAATCAACCTAAGGATTCCCGAAGCTTGAATCGTGTCTAGCGTTGAAACCTCGCATAAGATAGTAGAAGTCCGAGATTGTCATGTGATTGCTTCCCTTGATGCCTCCCCTGATGACTGAACTCTAGATTTCAGGGAAATTCCTTGAGGGCTCTCAGTTCACAGTGCCAAATGTGAATAAGTGAAAAAAAAATCGAAAGAGATGCATCCCCACCGTGCTGAAAGACTTTAACAATTTCATCGCATCATTGTCTGTTTTGCTTAAATCATTAGTTCCCCATTGCCTAGCAAGTTTAGAGCCATCATTGTGTCGTGGCCAAATAAAGATCACCACACCCTCTTGAGACTTAGAGCACGAAGGACTCACAAAGTTGCCAGTTACATAGTCTATCTCTTTATGAAAGTTTTAATGAAGGCAAGGTTTATTTTTGGGAATTTCTATCATATCTCTCATAATCATAGCTAATGTTAATTATTTTTACAGGTAGGGACAAAGAGAAGAAAAGCAAGGTTGGAAAGCTGATGCATAAGCATCATGAACGGATGCAATGAAAGATGCAAAGGGATCATGAGGTGGTAATGAATTTCGAGAAAGTAACGTAGCCTTTGAATGATCATCATAGGAACATCATGCCTAGTCCACATGATACCTCTACCAACTGGATTTTTGTTGCCATGTGTCGTGGCTTTGGGATAGAATGGGGTAGGATGTGCTAAAATTATGAGCAGATAGGAGGTAGAAAAAATGTTGGTATAAGAGTTCTTATGTCGCTCTGGGGACTCTAGATAACACCTCTGCACCACCGATGTCAATATTGCAAAGACATACTCCGCAAGAAAGGGGTATGGAACCACCATGGTGCATAATGGAGGCACACTCTATGCTAAGTGGAGGTACTTATGATAGCACAGATCCATCAAGCTATTGTTACCTCCAGATACGCCTTAAATCATGCCATATGTTCAATGATGAGCGCAGTGTCTTCATTTTCCTTTAGGAAATAATAGGGAATAGCGTTTAGTCGATACAGGTGTGAAGAGATGGCTTACAATCATTCTTCTTTCCATTGGCATCCATTCATTTCCTCCAGGAAATAAAACGCTCCAACAAATGTGGCCTCGACATGTCAGCGATTGATTAACCGTTCTATGTTTGTATGTTTTAATTTGTATATTGAAAGGAACAAGAAGGTGGAAAGTCATGGAAGACCGAGGGTGAGTTATCTTGCTGCATAAGTATTACCTCTCGATATGTGTAAAGGAATTTTTTTTGGCAGAAGAGGGGTCGATTTTATTATGCTAATAAAGAAGATTGTTTCGGTCAAGAAGAAGCCTTTTTTCAGATTCATTTTCGTTTTTATTTTATTTTTGGAATCACGGTGTTGGGACTGGCATGAGGATATATATGTTTTGCTTTTATGCACAATTATAACAGAAAACTTATGACTAGTCTTGGTTATTTGAATATAATTCGTTATCGTGGTTAACTCATGAGCGGTCTCCGATTCGAAGCTATATTAAACATCAGCTGCAAGTTTTATTTGTAGAAATGGGAATGTGTATTCTTGTATGAATAATTAGATTGCAATTAAGCTTAAATATAGCCTTGTTCATCGATGAACTCATTGATTGCTTCATTTGAACTTGGAATCTATATATGATGTTTAATCTCTTTTATTATGCTTTCGCAGGATAGATTAGAATAGTTAGGACTAGAATAAGTAGGTAGAATTAGTATAGATAGGACTTGATCAATATAGGTTAGCTATTTCTTTTGTTGATTTAATTGAAGTCTTCATCTGGGGAGCAATCTTTCAACACCTATAATAGTTTACGAGATCCTTTGAAACCTGTTGGAACTAGCCATTCCAAATGAAAGAAGATATAATCGGGGTCTGCGATCGGGTTGGTTCCCCTTTGTTGGCACATGAAAATTTGGCATGCCAACAAATTTGGTGCTAGAAGGAGGGTCTGAACCGTCATCCACAACTTTCAAGATTTCATCTATAAATGTCACGCATGGATTCGAAAAGATTAATGTATGGATCGTAAAGGTTGAAAAGATCCTTCTGCCCATTGGGAAAAGCCTCACTTTGAAGAAGCAGAGGTCCCTCTAAGTCCCGTGTTTGGGTCACCCAAGGAAGAGAGACTGTGGGAGTATCCTATCACTCAGGAACAACCAGTCAAAGTACTTACTCATGCTTATGCTCGTTCCCTATCTCAGCTCCCCATCTTTCATTCTTTACCTCTGACAACTAAAAGAAAGCCAAGGATCTATCCCATAAATGAAGAGACATCTGCAACCCCTTCCATTGAAGATATTGTGCTAGAGTATTTGCAAAGTATCGACACTCCTTGGGAAGAAATTCCTGAGGATCCCCTCTCTAAAGGTAATCACTGGCTCGATTTGGGAAATCCTAGCAAAGAACACTCGCAAGAAACCTTCAACGATAACCTCCTCAACCATAATATGGCTAACTCTCCTCCTCCAAGTGGGAATCAACCTCCACTGCCTCCTTTAGGTGGGAATTAACCCCCACCTCCTCTGGGAGCACTCCCTCCCTGGCTTGCAAAGGATGCCATAGCGGTACCTAGGTAGCAGCATGCCTTATGCAAGAACACAGAAAGAGTATTGCCTAAATTCGACCTTGATCGGGGAGACATTGCTGATAACCATATTCACTCTTTCTTCCTAGCTGTGCACATGTTGGGGGTAGCCGATGAAGATGTGGTATGTCATTTGTTCCCTTTTACTTTGATTGGTATAGCTTCCACATGGTACTTTAGCTTGAGAATAGGATCGATCACCTCATGGGATGCATTTCAACAGGCCTTCTTAGACAAGTTTAGTGATGACAAAACACCTACGGCCTTAGTTTTAGAAATATCCCATTTAAAAATGGAAACCAAAGAAAAGGTCAAGGATTTTAACATCTGGTTCAACACTTTGTTCAACATAATCCCGACTAATGCTAGACCTACTGATGAGGTTCTCATGGAATTCTACATCACTGCTCTCCCTATCCCTACCGCAATGTAGGTTAAAAGGAGTAACGCACAAACCTTACAGGGTGCTATCGATGAAGCAGTAAAAGTTGAGAACGAAATGATCAGTCTCACAACATGTCATCATACGACCGAAGGAAAGAAAGCCTCTCAGTCATCCAAGAAGAATAATGGGAGTGATAACAAAGTGGCTAAGATCAAGGAAAAGGACACAATAGATGTGGAAGGTTTGCATCGAATCATTAAGAAATTGACGAACACAATCATCGATATGAAAAGGAATTCTGGAGAGAGTACAAGTGGGAATGGAGGAGATTATCACAATAGAAAACCCTTCAAACCTTTCTATCGTAAGAAGGAAAAAGGTGGTCATGGTCAACTTGTGTTTCCTACTCCACCCAATGAAGGGAATTTAAATATGGAAGAGTTGGCTCTTGTTGGATCGCTTCTTACCAAAGAAGAACCTATAGTACAGTGGGAGCTAGAACAAGAAGATGAGGAAGAGTACCAAGTAGAAGAGCCCTTGGATGAGGCATCTCAAGTCAATGTACTATGGGATTTCTATACAAATGAGAATGATGATGAAGAAGAAGATAGTACAACGAAATCCACACTAATGAAATCTGCACACAAAGTAAAGGGCCACTTGTGGGCATGATGAAGCTTGTAGACCAGACAAAGAAATATGTTTGCCTGTCGAAGGCATCTGCTCCCAAGTTTCCCGTTGAGAAGAATAAACCTAGTGGTGATTCCAAGAGCATTTCGGTCATGAACTATCCAGAGAAAGATAATACATCTCCAAATGCAATGAAGGCAACTCAAAATGGTAAACTCCCACCTAAGAATGACAAAACTAGTATGTTTACTCTGCCCTACCCTGTTTATAACATTGATTGCAATATTATAGATGATCTTAAGAAATCCTGAGCTAATATCACATACTTCGATTTGTTAAAGTTAATGCAGAAAAGAGATCTGCTTTTGAAAGCTATGAATGAATGGAATTGCAAATCTCCCACCAACCCGAGTAGTCAAACCAAGAAGTCGACATCCATACCTGTTAGAACCGCCAGTACAACCCAAACGCCATTAGCCATGGAAGCCACTCTCTCAAAAATGAATCAAATACCCCAAGATGTCAGTGCAGCCATGATAAGAAGGAAATCAAAATCCATGACTCCACCTTTCCTTATCACATTTGAAATCTTCAACATGAACGTATAAAATTACTTGGTAGATTCTGGTGCCTCGTCCACTACTATGCCTTACACTATTGCTAAAAGCCTTCATGAAATGCCCGAGAAAACTCAAACTTGAATTATGCAACTGGACAGAACGAATGTGGAAGTAATTGGAGAATTGAAAGATGTGCTGATTCGAATGGATGCCAAACCACAGTACACACAAGTCATTGACATAGTGGTAGTCGACATACCTGAGGCATATGGAATGCTTCTTAGTAGGGGCTGGTTAGCAAATCTGAATGGGTATTTCTCAACTAATTGGCCCCATCTCTTGTTGCCTTAGAAGGGAAAAGGTGATATGCTGAGAGTTGATCGAGAAAGATACATGACGTATGTAGTGACAGAACTAAATGACACCAATGAACCTACAATGTTTACCAACTCTGTCCTTGGAAATTATAGTTTCGACGTTTGTGCCACGGAAACTTGTTTTGGAGAATTCCATGCAGAGACAGTTGAAGAAACTGAGATAAACACATAGTTGGAAGCTCTCCCCCATAGTCCGACTGATGAGCAACCCTACAATATGGTAGATGATAGGGCCAATTTTGTAAAAGGAAATTCATTTGATATAACATCAGATTCTATGTTTTGGACACTCTATTTTGATGGCTCTAACTGCCTAGAAGGTGCAGGTGCTGGGAGCATTCTCGTTGACCCACAAGGAAACATTTGATGGCCAGCTGGTTGGAGTTCGTGTGCACCAACAACATGGTAGAGTACGAAGGCTTGCTGCAGGGCCTGAAGAAAGCCATTGACATGAAGGTGAAAAATCTTAAAGTTTTTGGTGACTCACAGATAATTGTTGACCAGGTAAGGAAAAGGATACATTGCAATTCGCCACACTTAGTAAGATACCAACATGAGGTGTGGAGCTTAATTAATAGTTTTGTTTCTTTTAATATCACATACATACCTCAAGGGAAAAACCAAGATGTTGATTTGATGGCTGGTATGGCTGCAAAACTTTTAGCTGATCTTAGATTAAACAAGAATAAATATTATGTTGAATTGATTTTCAGACCATTCGTACCTGATAAAATCTCAAATTGGCAGTTATTCGAAGGGGACAAGGAAATCCTTGAGATCCTTCATTGCGAGAAGACATTAAAAAATGCAGTCATTGATGAAAAAGAGCATGACAGGCTTATGAATGAGAGTGAAGACGAGGTAATATCTTTTATTAAGAAATTTATTAACAACAGGTTTGGCATCCCTGGTGCTCTCATATTTGATAATGCTTCTTATTTTTCATCACTAAAGTTGAATGAATATTCTATTGATTAATCAATTTGCATAAGATATGCATCAAATTATTACCCCCGAGGAAATGGAGTTACAAAGTCCTCAAATAAAAACCTCATCCACATAATCCATAAATCTGTCACCAGCAACCAGAGGAATTGGCACAATGCTCTAACAAATGCCCTCTAGGCCGATAGGGTCACCCCAAAAGTAGCATTAGGAAACTCCCCATACTTCATTGTCTATCGATAGGAAGCCATATTTCCTCCCAACGTTACCCTTCCCTCTTTACAGCTCTGCCAAACCTCAAGAGGGACCCCTTCAACCTTACTTCAAAAAAGCATAAACCAACTAGTGAGGTTGGAGGAATTGAGAAATAATGCTAAAAACAAGTTTAGGAGTCACCAAATGATTGTGAAGAGATTGTTTGATCGCCATCTGGTAAGAGATAAAAATTACCAAGTCGGTGAGCTTGTCCTCAAATGGGACAAGTTGAGTGAGCCAAAATGTAAGCACACAAAATTCCAACACTTATGGATGGGCCCATTCCAAGTTGAGGAAAAAATTGGTCAAGGAACCTACAGATTGAAAAATTTATAGGGAGAAACCAAAAAACTCCCTGTTAATGGCTAGCATCTTAAGAAATATTTCCACTATCCACCACATGGTGGTTACCTCCTGATTAGGTTAGGATTTATTTTATTTTTTTGTTAGCGTAGTTATATTTTTCGTTTTTTTTTCTCGCTTTTGTTTTTATGCAAAGTCTATCTTCCTTTCGTTTTTGAACTTCAGTCCTTCTCAGCCATTTTATTTTGGTCTTTCAGTTTCGTTTTCACCTTTTGCAACTTTCTTTCGATTTCCCTCATTTATTACCTTCATCATTTTTGCTTCCCTCATTAACCTACTGATGAGTCTATAGATCCTAATTCATTATTACTATTATCACCCCAAGAAACTCTCCTAGGTTGTAGCTCAGAGATGCCTGGGAACATATAAATTCAACTTATTGTTGTAAATGGATGAATGGAAGGAATGATGCTTGTCCAAGCCAGATAACCACTTCTACTTTGTTTAACTCCAGACATGCATGAACACCCCCAGACTACAAGGCTTTAGACCACAAATTACTCACAATTTAAGGATTGGGTGAATATGGAAAATACTGACCACACCAGCAGATGCACAAGATCATGTGATGGTTGGCTGCAACTAGTAAAGAAGTTTGCAAATCTAATTCCCTAATGCATAGACAGGATGATAGCTCTCTAGCACTAGGTGAAAATAAACCTGAATAACTCATTCATTGATACATACAAGACTTTAACACAGAGATAGGATGATAGCTTCTCTAATGATAAACATCAAGAGCTCAGAAATACAGCATATCAAGCACAACTTGGAACAAAAGAAGAATGAGAAGTGAGCAATTAACAACAAAAGAAGCTTATATTAGCTTAAAATGAAGATGAGATGCTGCAAGTGCCAAAATAGTTATAGTCTCCAGAAGTTGAACCTTACATCAAAACATCAACCCTCAACCCTGATTACATCTTGTTTTTGAGTATATATAGAGTTTCAATACAAAGGCACTTGGCCATTCTAGGTATGGAGGGGTCATAATTGACCACCAACCACATTTAGTTTCCTGATGTAGCTTCTGAGTACATTTGCTTGTCTCAGTGAGTGGATTTGATCTCCTCAGGTGCTCTGTTGTCCTCTCAGGAGGCTGGAGTGTCTTATAGGATGAAGTTTCATAACTATTAAATGCAGATATCTACTCAAGCTCTATCGTTTTCCTTCTCGGCCATAATTTTTTTTAAATATGGTGGTTGAGGAGTAATTACAAACAATACTGGAAAGTCGGTCGCCTTCGTCCTTCGGGTATGTGGAACGATCAAGGGACATAGATTGCGTGGCGAGTGTACAAGCAGGACAGAGGATCTGGACTGGCTGTTGGATCGGGAGGATAGATGGCAGGGATGAGTCAATCGGGGTTATCAGAGGGGGCAGGAGCGGGATGATCGTGGGCCGTTGGATCTCAGGCAGGTAGATCCAATGGTCGTCGACCAACAGAAGCACGTGGTGGTTATCGAGAGAGGGAGGAGGACTGAGCAATAAGTGGTTTTGATCGCACCATTGTTGATCGTCGAGTAGTAAACGGGTGAGCGCATGTGATCCCACTTAGTGCGTGACACGTGGCGGAAGAGGAGAGAGGAAAACCACCCTCTGTCGTGCGTTATCACCCCGACACTTCGTGGATGTAGGGAGAGCGAACGTCGTCCGATCGTGGTGGAGGTGATCAGACAATAGGGATTTGATCAGGCTGGTAACTTTATCTAATGCGACAGGAGCCATCAGATCAATGGGAAGAGTCAACAACTGTGATTTAAAGGTGATGAGGGGGTTATGGAGGCGAAGGGTCAAGTGGATACAGTTTTATGGGGGTTAAGATTTGTGCTCGGGGCTTGAGGAAACAGGTGTTTATGCCCGGTTTTAGAGGAAAAACAGAGGTAGCGAGGGTGGAAGAGACTAAGTGGAGTAAAGGAGAAGAAAGAAGATGACTACCATGAGCTTCTTTTGAGCACTACCATTACAGCCAAACTTATCTCTGGCCTTCAAAAGCTTAGTTATGTAGTAGGGCTAACACTAGCTCCTTCTGGGGTTGAGATTCTCTCCGTGAGGTCTCAAGAATTCCAAATCACTGCCTTTCCTATAAAAAACATATCATCAAGATTTCCTAGTGTTCCATTGGGCATGGAGTCTAACTGAGCCTACACTAAAACTAATAAAATGACATATTTACAACTTCAAGGCCTGAAGACCCTAATCAAAATAAATTTTCAAAAATCGGTCGTTCATTGGGCCATCAAAAACTGTCTCCCCTTCCATACTTCGCAATATGAAAGTATTGTTCCCTTGGATCTGAGAAATTATAAAAGGCCCTGTCCATAGAGCATCAAACATCCCATGGTTTCCTTTCTTCTCTTTCAGTGCATCCCTCTTGAGAAACAAATCTCCAACCTGAAAATTGTCTATTTTTCCTTCCTGTCAAAAGCTTCCTGGATTCTTCCTTGATGTGTTGCGAACCTTTCAACCAACTGTTCTCTGATTTGATGTACCTCTGCTAAATCAGTGATCCTTTTTTCCATGTCGTCTTCCTCATTCTGCTCTTCCTTCAAGAACATTACCACAGGGAGGGTCAACTATATTGGGAATACAACTTTAGTGCCATATACTAGCTTGAATGGAGAATTCCCTGTGGATTTCTTGGTGGTCACTTTGTCAGCCCATAGTGCATATTTGAGCTTAGAATCCCAATTATTTTTGTTGTCTTTTTATCCTTATCAGACTCTTGTTGGAAGACTCTACTAAACCATTTCCCTGAGGGTAGTATGAGGTGGAATGAACCAGCTTAATGCATATTGAGTCGCACATGTCCACCAATTCTTTTTCCCTGAAGGTTGTTGCATTGTTTATAACCAGTTTATGTGGACATCCAAACCTAGTGAAGATATTCTCTGTTAAGAATTTCATGACCACATGGTGATCAACCTTTCTGGTATGGATGGCCTCAATCCATTTAGTGAAGTAATCAGTGGCCACTAAGATCCATCTGTATTGGCCACTAGAATGTGGATTGATTTCTCTAATGAAATCCAGGCCCCACTGCTGAAAAGGGCCACTAGCATGTATGGGTTTTAAGGGCAAGGACTTCAAGTGTTGTTTCCCTTCAAATCTTTGGCACCAGTCACAAGATTTAACAAATGAAAAGACATCAGCAAACAAGGTGGGCCAATAGTACCCAGCCTTGAGGATCTTGTGGGCTGTAGTTTTCCAATAGTGATGTCCTCCACATATGCTGGAATGAAACTGTTGCATAACCTCCATGGTTTTTTCTTTGTCCAAACACCTCAAAAGAATTCCAGAGGGGTCCCTCCAGTAGAGCATATTTGCGTGAATGCAGTATTTGGTTGCCCTGAGCTTGATAGTTCTAGCTTGGCTTGAACTAAGGCATGGAGGAACTTCTAGCTTCCGCAAGAATTGAGCTATTGAAAAATACCATTCACAAGAAGCTAAATTCTCTGCCAATGGCTGACTTTGCCCTAGTTCAACTGTTTCCTCTTTTGTCTGACCATCTTCTGAAATTATGCTTATCAAATTCATATCCAGCATTCTGTAATTTTCTTCAGCCATTAATCTAGCAAGGCCTTGACCTCTGACAAGCTTGGTGGGCTTCAATTCTATGTTAAATTCAATAAGCTTTGCAATCCATTTAGCCCTTCTTCCATTAACATCTGGCTGCATTAGGACATCCTTTACTAAAGAAGAGAGCACATATGCAATTATCCTAGAATGTAGAATGTAAATTCTGAAAGCTTTCAAAGATTTTGTAAGAGAATATGCTTGTTTCTCAATGACATCATACCTCAGCACAGCATCCCCTAAGGTTTTGCTGAAAAATGCCACTGGATGCTCTAAACCCTCATCATCTGATTGCAACAAAAATACTGCAAGGGTGTGATCAGAGGCAAATGAAAATATATGGAACTCCTTACTGTAACCTGGGCTGATTAAAGTAGGAGCTTCCATAATAGCTTTCTTAATGGATTCAAAGGATCTTCTTGCTGCATCAATCCATTTGATCTCTGACCCCTTTTCAACATGGAGGTAATGTGCTTTACAAGTTTTGCAAAATTTGGGATAAACCTCCTTACAAAATTTATCTTGGCCAGAAAGGACTGGATATCCTTCTTTGATCTCGGGACAGACAAGGTCTATATTGTCCTTACTCTTTATGGGTCAATTTTGACACCTACAGCAGAAACAACTTGTCCTAAAAACTTGCCTTCTTCTAAAGCAAACTGTGACTTTTTGGATTGACTAAAATTCCAAACCTTCTACACTTCAGGAACACTTTCTTCAAATGCTGCAAATGGTCTTGATGGCTGCTGGAATTCACTGTTATATCATCAAGGTAGACAAGGACAAATTTATCCTTATCTCCGACAAATGCTATATCCATAGCTCTCTGAATGGTGGCTCCAGCATTCATCAACCCAAAAGGAAACTTGGAATACATAAAGTGCCCCAAGGAGTGGTGAATGCAGTCTTCTCTTGATCATCTAGATGTACGACAACCTGGTTATACCTTGAAAATCCATCCAAGAAAGACATCACTTTGGCTCCTGAGACTTTTTACAGCAAATGCTCCATCTTGGGCAGTGGATAATTGTCTTTCTTAGAGCATTTACTTAAGTTTCTGAAATCAACACAAAGCCTGATTTCTCCACTTTTCTTTCTCACCACCACCAAGTTCACTACCCATTTTGAATCTCTGAGAGGGACTATGATTTTGGCAGCTAGTAACTTCTTGATTTGTTTTTCAATTAGAGGTAGGAGAAAGGGGTTTATGGGCCTCAGCTTCTGCTTGAAAGGGATTGTGTCTTTCTCTAAGGGAATTTTATGCTGGATGATCTTTTTGTCATAAGTTTCCTGGTCAGTATATTCCTAGGAAAAAATATTAGCAAATTGCTTCATTAAATTATAGTACTTCGAACTTTGGGCAGCACATAGATGGGTGGACAGATTTATGTATCTTGGATGCTCTGGACTCCCAATGTTATGCTTATAGACCACAGCTTGATCTTCTTTTTGGGCAACCTTATAAGGCACATCATTCTGGTCAAATAGCTTCCCTAAAGGAACTAGGCCTTTAGGTATATGATTGCTGGGTAGTTGGACAATGCTATTTTTGCCAATTTTTTTTCTAAGCCAGGGCTGAGGACTTTCCTCCAAGGCTTCATTTTATTGGTCAATTTGCATTTCGGAGAATTCATCAATGACTCGAAGAAACCTATTCACTTCATCATCATCTTCAAAAAATTTCCAATGCTGGACATTATCAAGCAAGGATGGTCTGTATTTCATTTGGACTTCATAAACTAGTGTGGGAGGCATGGGAGGGATTAACATGATAGCAGGCACAACTAGGAAATCAGCAAGCTAATTTTTGACTCTAGGGGTGTATGAGATATAAAGACTATCAAAAGAATATTTAAGTCTCCATACCTCATCTCTATATGCTTTCAGCCTTGGGTGCTTTGCTTGAAACGTTTTGTTCACTTTCTGAATAATAAGATCAACATCTCCAAACACCTTTATGCTTTTGATTTCTCTGTCTTTAGCTACGTTAAGGCCCAATATCAGAGCCTCATACTTTGCTATATTGTTGGTGACTTGGAAAGCCAGCTTAAAAGACAAACGTGTGCTTTCTTTCTTTGGAGAAAGCAGCACCACCCCTACTCTTGCAGTCTCCCTAGAACATGCTCCATCAAAGAACATTTCCCAAACCTGACTTCCTTGCTCTCCCTTAGCCTGGACTATTTTTTTCTTGAGCTACGATGAGGCCTTATGGGATTCTTCAATTTGGAGAATACATGCTCCAAAATCAATATTCACAACATAAATGGGATGATTGGAAGGATTCTTCTCATCACTAATTATGTAGGCCAGTTGTGCTTCTCTGTACAATCTCCTGCTTTCTCCTCCAAAGATTGGGATAGTGGCATACAATAAATCATTTTGTAGTGTCCCACCTAGTCTCTTAATCCACCCTCTAGACAGTAGCATGCCAAACTTAAGGGTAACATCTGCTACTAGAATATCCATCATCATGCTCTTCATGTGCAGCTGAGTTAGGGTAATGGCTAGGTCTTTGATTAATCCTAGGCATTTCACCTTTCTTGAATCAAATGAGAATAAATCATGATATGGTCTAGTGATATCAAGGCCTAACTCTTCATTGACGGCTTTGGGCATCAGATTGTGGCTGGCCCCTGTGTCTAGCAGGCAATTATGGAGGGTTTTATCATGAATGGTCAAGGAGACATAGAATGATGGGGAGCCATTATCAGCAGGTTCAGTCATTGGGCTAAGCACAACTGCAGGCTTATCGTCTTGCAAATTTGCATAGTCATGAGAGGTTTGTGAGGCTTTTAGCTTAAGGGCATCAAAGATAGGTTTTCTAAAAACTTCACTCTTTACAAGTTCTATCAGAGGTACATATATTTTTAACTTCTGGACTTCTGATTCAAAGGTGAAAGGGGAAGGGGACTTGTCAAGGCCTCTTACCTCTAGAGCTGGTGCTTTGAGGATGACTGGATCAGCTGTTGTTCTTTTCTGTCTGATATTCTGTTGCTCTGTTGGGACAACAACTTTTTGGGGAGGATTCTCCTTGACATTGTTTGTTTTTTACCTCAGATTATATCTTTGGTGCTCATTAGTCTGCAGAACATCCTCCCTATCCCACTTTTGACTGGTTTGGTCCTATAGCAATGATTCTTCGTAGGCAACCAACGTCAAAAAGGTAGCATTGCCTTTATCTTCCATGCAATGAATTTCATCCTCTTCTTCAAGCTGCTCCTCCTCCATGACTATGTTTTGGAAAGGAGTCTTAACTCTTTGTTCTTCATTGGCCTCTTTACTCCTCTGAATGATCTACAATTGTTCATTTTCTCTTCTGATAGGATTTGGGTTTCTTGGAGCCAATGTGTTTGGAAGCCTTGCCTTCCCAGAGCTTTGCTCAACCTTCCGCTTAGATATCTCAGCAGCCAACGACTCTATCATTTTAGTCATTTTGTCCAACTTAGGTTCTGAAGATGAAGTAGAGGAAGAAGAAGCCTCACCTCTCTACCTCCTTCTGTTAGTATGAATTTTGAGTTTCTCTGCAGCCATGATATTGAATCCACCTCTAGGGCTGCATCTTGCATTTCAGCTAGAGTGGCACATCTTCTTTCTTGCAAAAGTAGGAAAAAATCAGAGTCAAAAGCATTAGCATAGGTGAGTTTGGCAGCGGTGGAGGTTGGCTTTACTTCAGCTGGCATTTTGCTATACATATGGTTAAATATTTTATTGAACTCAGGCAATAATTCCCCATTTTCCCTCTTGAGATTTCCAAACTCAGTATGGTAATATAGCAGGTCTTTTTTATCTCCCCAATGCTTCAAAAACACATCATATAATGCTTCAATATATGTTACTGACCTAGGGTCCGGCTCTCTGAACCATTTTCTAGCCTCTTCATCAAGGCTCTGGACAAATACTCTCATCCACATATCATCTTCACTGATATCTAGGTTATCAGCATAACTATAAAAAGACTCAAGGTGTTCTTCAGTTGTCACTCCCTCTGTACTAATGAACTTAGGCATGTATTTATGATACTCTCTTGCAGGCATGGCATTTAAAGGAACAAGCAAGACTAGGGGTCCATACCTAGAAGCTATGATTCTTTCCATCTTTGTGGGTGCTTGTTGGCCCGCCATGGCTGAGAGAGGTGGAAGGGTACTGATAGTTTGAACGGTAGGGAGGAGTGAAATGGATGAAAGAGACAAAGGAATATGATGAACTCAACGGGAGGTTTTCTTTGGACTGATATCCCAAGGGGAACTGAATGAACAAGGAGCTTTATGAATCTCTGTGGGTATTTCTTTACTAACAATGTTGGGCTCTATATCTTCAAACTATACATTCTCAGTTATAATCTTCTCTTGCAGAGATACATAAGATTTTTTTTGCTTACCTGATCCTGATGCTCCTTTCTGTGATTTTTTCTTTGCTTAACAATCTTCTCAGGGTCAGGCACTGGGTTAGCTGGTGATTTTTGAGGATTCCTCTGAGTATGCCTCCCAAACTGAGCCAGAACTATAATATGAAGTCGCCACTAGGTTGATCCTCTAGTAGAGTCGCTAGATAGATGATTACAACCAGAAATGTGTCCAATCCCCGTCTATCATCAAAGATGGAACTGTTCCATTCTCCCAGGGAAGTTGAGCTTCAATCTCCTCTCCCTGGAAAGGATGCCAATTAATGTTATCACCCCAAGAAACTCTCCTAGGTTAACTCGAAGATGCCTAGGAACATATAAATTCAACTTATTGTTACAAATGGCTGAATGGAAGGAATGATGCTTGTCCAAGCCAAATAACCACTTCTACTTAGTTTAACTCTAGACATGCGTGAACATCACCAGACTACAAGGCTTTAGACCACAAATTAGTCACAGTTTAAGGATTGGGTGAATATGGAGAATACTGAACACACCAGTAGATGCACAAGACCATGTGATGGTTGACTGCAACCAATAAAGAAGTCTACAAATCTAACTCCCTAATGCACAGAAAGGATGAGATCTCTCTGGCACTAGGTGAAAAGAAACTTGAATAACTCATTCACTGATACATACAAGACTTTAACACAGAGATAGGATGACAACTTCTCTAATGCTAAACATCAAGAGCTCAGAAATACAGCATATCAGGCACAACCTGGAACAAAAGGAGAATGAAAGTGAGCAATTAATAGAAAAAGAAGCTTGTATTAGCTGAAAATGAAGACCAGGTGCTGCAAGTGCCAAAATAGTTACAGTCTCCAGAAGTTGAACCTTACATCAAAACATCAACCATCAACCGTGATTACATCTCGTTTCTGGGTATATATAGAGTTTCAATACAAAGGCACTTGGCCATTCTAGGTATGGAGGGGTCATAACTGATCCCCAACTGCATTTAGTTGCCTGATGTAGCTTCTGAGTGCATTTTCTTGTCTCAGTGAGTCGATTTGATCTCCTCGGCTGCTCTGTTGTCCTCTCAGGTGGCTGGAGTGTCGTATAGGATGAAGTTCCATAACTATTAAATGCAGGTATCTACTTGAGCTCTATCCTTTTCCTTCTCGGCCATACTGTTTGTTAAATATGGCGGTTGAGGAGCAATTGCAAACAGTATTGGAGAGCCGGTCGCCTTCATCCTTCGAGTACATGGAACATTCTAGGGACATGGATTGCGTGGCGAGTGTACAAGAAGGACGAAGGAGCTGGACTGGTTGTTGGATCAAGAGGATAGATGGTGGGGATGAATCAATTGGGGATATTGGAGGGGGTGGGAGCAGGATGATCATGGGCCATTAGATCTCAGGCGGGTAGATCCAACGGTCGATGAGAAGCAAAAGCGTGCGGTGGTTATCGTGCGAGGGTGGAGGACCGAGCAGTAAGTGGTTTTGATCACATTGTCGTTGATTATCGGGCGATAATGTGTGGTGGTGGAGGAGAGAGGAAAACCATCTTCCATCGTGCGTTATCGCCCCAACACTTTGTGGACACGGGGAGAGCGAACGTCGTCTGATCGTGGCAAAGGTGATCAGACGGTGGGGATTTGATCGCGCTATTCATTTTATCTGACGCGAAAAGAGTCGTCAGATCAGCAGGAAGAGTCAATGGCTGTGATTTAAAGGTGATGAGGGGGTTATGGAGTTGCGGGGTCAAGTGGATACGGTTTTATGGGGGTTAATCTTTGTGTTCGGGGCTTGAGGAAACAGGGGTTTATGCTGGGTTTTAGAGGAAAAACGGAGGTAGCGAGGGTGGAAAAGAGTAAGTGGAGTAAAGGAAAAGAAAGAAAATGACTACCATGAGCTTCTTTTGAGCACCACCATTACGGCCAAACTTATCTCTGGCCTTCAAAACCTTAGTTATGTAGCAGGGCAAACAATTACCTTGCAAGTGGAATGAACCTTCTATGAGCCTATGAGAACTAGAAAATCATCAACAAAATTCAAATCGAAGCCACTAATTGGAATCTGTTGGGAAGTAGGTAGGCTTTGTTGATAATCTGGATACTTGAAGCATGTAGGGACATCTTTATAAAATTAAAAAATGTGTAACCACAATTGGACTGGCATGGCGAAACGTTGCATTTTTTTTTTTAGATCCCACCTAGACCTGGCCTATACTTGCCTATGAGATTTGCAATCATTCTCCATTGGTTCCATCCACCATGCTAAATTTCCAATATCTGTCATCTACAAGTAAACCTCCTTTCATGGGCTAAGCTCACTGTCATATATCCTGTGGAAAATTTAATTGTGCTCTAGTCCTTGTGCTCGAAACTGGAAGGACTTATTTAAAAGAAAATGAAATGTCGAATCCTTGTGCCAATCTAGAAGGACAGGTTTTTTGGGAAGCTGGTTGGAGGAGGGACTATTGCTGGACTCAAAGTACCAGTTGACATAGCAAGCCCAACCTCGCTTAAGAGTTTTAAAAATATGGCATGATCCATGATTGCACCCCATTCGATCATACGAAAGTATAGCACTAAAAATTGTTACATAAAGTGTGGATAAACATATCTACATATATTCGTCAAGCTTGATGTGCGATAAAGAGTTGAGGTACGCACCAAAATAGGTATTGACAAACCGGTGATGGCCTCGGAAGTATTTTGAAAGTAGAAAATAGGTAGAGGAGGGTCAATAAATCCCATAATACAACCATTGGAGAATGCCTGTCAAAACCCTATCAGTAACTAGAAGCTATTTGTCTTTATCCAACCTAAAGTGATTAATGCTAAAGTGGAACACATGCCTGTGCATCTATACAGTTTGCATTTAGAGTTTATCTTAACACCTTGATGTTCTACAGATCAAAGTTTATTTGGTAACAGAGATAACTGGTTCGCCCAGCGGTTCGCCATTTTGTTGTGGCCACAACCACCACCACAACAACATTTTTTTTAAGTGTTTTTCTTGTTCCCTAAAGGGAATAGCTACTATTCCATAAAGGGAACAACACCTTTTTGGAGTGTTTTTGTTGTTCCCTCCAGGGAACAGCTGTTGCTCCCTCAAGGGAACAACACTTTTAGAGTTTTTGCTGTGGCCACAACCACCACCCTATTAAAAACTGCTCTGGGGACAAATTTGAATGGGTCCCTTGAGAAGTTTGATCTTTCGTTTCTCCGAATCATAACTGGATTTATCAGATGGAATTATGTCTTCAAAGCTTAATGGTTCAATGGTTTAATAATTATGGTTGCAATGCGTTTTGAGATTAAAATGGAAACTGTGACTATGCATGCCGAAAGAGTGTCACAAAATGCTTGATACTATAATTCGTGGAATGAACCTAAAGGTTCTCGAAGGTTAAATCATGTCCGAGGTTGAAACCTCGCATAAGATAGTAGAAGTCTGAGATCGTCATGTGATCACTTCCCCTAATGCCTCCCCTGATGCCTGAACTCTAGATTTCGGGGAAATTCCTTGAGGACTCTTAGTTCACAGTACTGAATGTGAATAAGTGAAAAAAAAATTCTAAAGAGATGCATCCTCGCCGCGCCGAAAGTCTTTAACCATTTCATCACATGGCTATCTATTTTGCTTTAATCATCATTTCCCCATCACCTAGCAAGTTTGGAGACATCATTATGCCATGACCAAATAAAAATGACCACACCCTGTTTAGACTTAGAGCTCAAAGGACTCACAGAGCTCCCAGTTACAGAGCCTGTCTCTTTATGAAAGTTTAAATGAAGGCAAGGTTTGTTTTTGGGAATTTCTATCATATCTCTCATAATCATAGCTAATGTTAATTATTTCTGTAGGCAAGGACGAAGAGAAGAAAAGAAAGGTCAGTGAGCTGATGCATAAGCATCATGAAGGGTTGCAACAAAAGATGCAAAGAGATTGTGAGGTGGTAATGAAATTCGAGAAAGTAACGTGGCATTTGAATGATAATCGTAGGAACAACATACCTACTCCACATGATACCTCTACCAGCTGGATTTGTGTTGCCATGTGTCATGGCTTTGGGATAGAATGGGGTAGGATGTCCTAAAATTCTAAGAAGACAGGAAGTAGAATAGATGTTGGTATAAGAGTTCTTATGTCGCTCTGGGGACTCTAGGTGACACCTCTGCACCACCGATGTCGATATTGCAAAGACATACTTCGCAAGAAAGGGATATGGAACCACTACATTGCATAATGGAGGCACACTCTATGTTAAGTGGAGGTACTCCTGACAGCACAAATCCATCATGTTGTTGTTACCTCCAGATACACCTTAAATCATGCTAGATGTTCGATGAGGAGCACAGTGTCCTCATTTGCCTTCAAGAAATAATAGGGAATAAAATTCAGTTAATACAGGTGTGAAGGGATGGCTTACAGTGATTCTTATTTCCGTTGGCATCCATTCATTTCCTCCGGGAAATAAAACGCTCCAGCAAATGTGGCCTCGACGTGTCAGAAATTTCATTAATCGTTCTATGTTTATATGTTTTAATTTGTATATTGAAAAGAATAAGAAGGTGGAAAATCATGGAAGACTGAGGGTCATTTGTCTTGCTACATAAATATTACCTCTGGATATGGGTAAAGGACTTTTTTTTGGCAGAAGAGGGGTCGATTTTATTATGCTAATAAGGAAGATTGTTTCGGTCAAGATGAAGCCTTTTTTCAGATTCATTTTCCTTTTTATTTTATGTTTGGAATCAGGGTGTTGGGACTGGCATGAGGATATATGTGTTTTTCTTTTATGCACAGTTATAACAGACAACTTATGACTAGTCTTGGTTATTTGAATATAATTCGTTATCATGGTTAACTCATGAGAAGTCTCTGATTCGAAGCTATATTAAACATCAATTGCAAGTTTTATTTGTCGAAACGGGAATGTGTATTCTTGTATGAATAATTAGATTGCAATTAAGCTTAAATACAGCCTTGTTCATCGGTGAACTCAATGATTGATTCATTTGAACTTGGAATCTATATATGATGTTTAATCTCTTTTATTATGCTCCTGCAAGATAGATTAGAATAGTTAGGACTAGCATAAGTAGGTAGAATCAGTATAGATAGGACTTGATACATATAGGTTAGCTGTTTCTTTTGTTGATTTAATGCAAGTCTTCCTCCGGGGAGCAATCTTTCAACACCTATAACAGTTTACGAGATCCTTTGAAACCCGTTGGAACTAGCCATTCCAAACGAAAGCAGATCTAATCGGGGTCTGCGATTAGGTTGGTTCCCCTTTTTTGGCACACGAAAATTCGCTGTGTCAACACCTAGTTAATGGATTGACATAGTCACCCCTATTATTTTGTAACAAAATTAACATGGTTAACCTTAGAAGCCATCATTGTATAAAAGTTTGTTTTGCCTAGGGTAAAGGGTTTCACATTAGTGTAAGGATCATCTTTAGTGATAGAAATGACTTATTAGAGGGTTAATTGTTGATAGTTGTAGATGTTGTTGAGATCTAAATCTATCTACTATGATGTTGTGTCACCCCCATTGAAGTATCAAAAGATGAATGAGTGAATGAATATTTAATCACCTTTTTCAAAAACTTAGTGTATGTGTCTATTATGAATACTACATATAGTTATGTTGTTTTCTTTTTCCATTTGTGAATGTCAAGTAATGAATCTTTTTGTGTGTGATGATGGTTATATTTCTAGTTGTATTGTTAATGTCCCATTACACATAGTTATAATGGTTTCATGTAAATATAACCATGTATGTGGAGTTGTGGAAGTCTTTGTTGCATCTCCATATATCTTTAACATTCTTGGTTGTGAATTGAGTGAAACATTCAAGAGTTTGGGAAGAATGAAAAAGTTAAAACCTCTTAACTAAACTGAGATATTTGCTAATATTTCATGAGATGTGTATTTATTTAATGCCAACACAAACACGTCATATAGTTTTATATGTAATACTATATTATATATTACTTTAAAAAATTCAATATCAAATTTTTAATATGCTTTGATAAATCAAAATATTTTTAAATTATTCCTTCACCTAAAATTCCTTATGGATGGAAACTCAAATTAAATTAATTATATATATATATATGAATTAATATATAAAACTACATATCATATATATATATATATAATATATGATATATATATATATATAAAAACTCATTTATACATTAATATAATTTTTTTTTAAGTATTTTAAATTTGTCTTAAAAAAATCTCTAAATTTCTAAGCTCGTTTTTTCCAACCATACAAAATTCTATGATAACCTTATGTAGAGGAAAATATACAAATACAATATTTAAGAGTCGTTATTGAGATAAATATTTAGATATTCAAGGGCAACTCCTTTGGTAATATAAAAGGTGAAAAATATTATAATAATATTACAAATTAGAGTTCCAGAATAACTTCATTTATTCTTATTATAACTATAATCCTATATATTTATGGTTCACATAAGCCTCAAGACAAACTAAGGCTTCTTACTTTACTGGAGGATCTAAGAGACAGACATTCAGAAATCCCCTGGATTTTGGGAGGGGACTTTAATATGATCAGGTCCCTGTCAGAGAAAAAAGGTGGAACCAGATCACTAGGCAGAGACTCCATAGCATTTCAGAATTTTATAAATAATATGAGGCTAGTAGACACAGAGACGGGTAATGGCATCTTTACCTAGAATAACAAAAGGAGAGTAGAGTCTCATGTGGCCTCAAAATTGGACAGATTTATTATCTCGGAGGACCTTATCCTAACAGGCCTTGACTTGTCAATGATGATACTCCCTTTTGGTGGCTCGGACCATTGGCCCATTCAACTTGAAGTGTCCTTTATAGGAACTCCAAGAAGCAGACCTTTCAGGTTTGAAAACATTTGGCTCACCCATCCGGACTTTATCAACAATATTGAAAAATGGTGGACAGAGGATATGCAAGCTCAGCGCACTAAAATGTTCCTCTTGCATAGAAGACTGAAACATATTAAAATCAGGCTTAAAGATTGGAATAAGAATGAGTTTGGCAACATTTTTGAAGCCAAAATGGTGGTTGAACGGAAGCTGCATGACATTAACCAAATACTCATTATAGATGGCTTCATCAGTGGAAGAAAGGAACAAGCTGACCACCATCAACAAGAATGGGAATAATTATGCAAACAAGAGGAAATATTCTGGAAATAGAAATCAAGGGTACAATGGTTGAAAGAATGAGAAAAACACAAGGTTTTTTCACAAATCTACCATGGATCATAGGTCTCACAACAAGATCTCAAAAATCAAAGATGCTCAAGGAAATCAACTCAATACCCACAAAGAAATAGAAGCTACGTTGGTTCAACATTTCGAAGGCATAGCAGAGGAACCTCTCTTAGACAGATCACAATTCGTCAAGGAATTTACAAAGCATATTCCTAAGCTTGTGACAAGAGAAGACAATTATAATCTTAATAGGCCTGTGAATGAAGAGGAGGTCAGTGAATTTATCAAAGAAATGCAAAATGGGAAGGCACATGACTGGATGGTTTTAATGTTGACTTCTTTAAAGCATGTTGAGGGATAATCAAGTAGGATATCCTCGAAGTGGTGGAGGACTTTAGGAAAAATAGAACTGTTTTGAAGGCACTCAATACCTCTTTCATATCCTTAATTCCAAAACAGGATAATGCTATGACACCAGACAGATTTAGACCAATAGCATTATGCAATGTGGTGTACAAGATAATTTCTAAAATAATTGCCAACGGGCTTAAACCCCTTCTTCCAACTCTCGTATTTGAGGAACAAATAGGGTATGTGGAAGGCAGACAAATTCTCAACAATATCATTCAAGCACACGAGGTGGTTCACTAACTTATAAGCAATAGGCAGGAAGGAATGATTATGCAACTTGACCTAGAAAAGGCTTATGATAAGCTAAGTTGGGCTTACATAAGGAGAGTTCTTATAACATATGGATTTGACCATACCTGGGTAAGATGGGTAATGGCCCTTGTAACTACCTCTAGTTTTTTAATCCTATTAAATGGTTCACCATCCAAGCCCTTTAATCCTACAAGAGGTCTTAGACAAGGAGATCCCCTCTCACCCTTCCTCTTTATTCTCATGATGGAAGGGCTAGGCAAAGCTATCAAATCTGCCAAAGTAGAAGGCAAAATCCAAGGTCTCAAACTCACCATGAACAGAGTTTCTTTGACCCATCAACAATTTTTGGATGATACTATGCTATGGGGTATACCTATGGTCAGGGAATCTCTAGCCTACAAACAAATTTTTTAAGATTTTACAATGGTTGCAGGCACAGAGGTAAGCCTTACCAAATCAAATATTTTATTCTTTAATACCGACATTGCTATTCAGAGAAATATATCCAGAATTCTAGGCTTCCAAAGGGATATGCTACCCTCCAAATATTTGGGAGTACTACTAATAGACAAACCTCTTAGAAAGACGGTTTGGGAGCCTGTGATTAATAAGCTACCGGACAAAATACGGAAATGGAGAAGTAGGTCTTTGAACTTAGCAAGATGACTAGTGCTCAAAAAATTTGTCCTACAAACTGTCCCCATATTTATGTTTTTAGCCCTTCCAGCTCCTAAAGGAGTCATACAACTATTCAGAAATATCCAAAGAGATTTTCTTTGGGGCAAATGGGAAGAGAAAAAGAAATGGGCATTGGTATCCTAGGAAAAAAAAATTAAACCTAAGACACATGGAGGTTTGGGATTGGATGATCCTGAAGTGCTTAACAAAGTTTTGTGGGCAAAACTATGGTGGAGATGGCTAAAAGATTCAGCTTCTCCTTGGGCCCAAATTTGGAAACAAAAATATGCAAACAATTGGAAAGACAGGGATCACATTAGAATGTCTGGGATCATCAAAGGCTCCCACATTCAGAACAAAGCTTGGGAGAATAGAGCCATTGTTTAGAAACACAGCTTCTGGGAAATTAGAGATGGAAACCTTGCTTGGTTTTGGGAGGATATGTGGCAACAGGAACCTAGATTGGAAAGAGAAGAATTGCAAATCTTAAGAACGATACTGAAAACAAAAGGTTGCTCACAGTAAATGACTTATGGGATTAGGCAAAAAGCGAGAGAGAATGGAGGATATGGAAAAACCTGAGATACAGTGATGACTTACCCTTGAAGGCATAGGCAAAAGCTCTAACAACCATACTGGAATAGAGGAAGATTCTGGTATCAGCAGATTCAGACCAACTGAGATGGGGCAATAACAATGAAGGAACCGTTAATCTCAAAGAGGCCAAGCGCATAGCCCTTGGGCTTGACTTTCCAAACCTTGATTGGGTATGGAAAGACCTATGGCAGAACCAAAGCTGGATGAATATCAAACTTTTCATGTGGTTAGTGCAGCACAAAAAAATTCTAACCTGGGAAAACCTTAGGAAAAGAGGGTAGCTAGTCCATCTAAATGCCAGCTATGTGAATTACAAGAAGAAACTATGGAGCATATTCTCAACCTCTTCCCATTCACATCCACATTGTGGAATTGGATTGCTTCAATATTCAGACAAACAGACGGGGACATGGGTAGCATTACCAGCACCTTAAAGAGGTGGAGGAAAATTTTATCTGATAAACAAAGCTTGGGCTTTAGCTCCAAGCTTTCTAATTTGGGATGTTTAGAGAGAACTCAATAACAGAATATTCAAAAACAAGAAGAGTTCCTCTTAGAGCATCATGGCACATATTTTAAGACAACTCAATGAGACGGTAGGAACCCTCATTAAAAGCCCCCCTAAGAACCAACCTAAAGATACTAATGTGCAGATACTAATACAGTTGGGTCTGCAGGGGCTTATCCCAAATGGCAAAAACAAAAGTATAAATCACTTAATGGCTGATAAGGATTTCTGGCAACCTCCCCCTCAAGGTTTTATGAAATGCAATATAGATAGGGCCTCAAAAGGAAACTTGGGCATGGCTGGTTATGGAGGAGTGATAAGGGACAAAAAGGGTTGTATAGAAATCATCTTTCATAGTGATTTGACGAAAGCCACAAACAATATGGCAGAGCTCATGGCCCTTGAGCAATGCTTAAAAATCCTGAGGGACTCAAATCTTCATAACATTATAATTGAAGCTAATTCCGAATTGATTATCAATTCAGTCAAGAAAATTTGCTATGGCTCAGCTCCGGAAAAGGTTTCAAGACATTGGGGGCTTTTGCAAGTCTATCAAAGGATTCAATCCCACCTGCAGAATATGAGAACCCTGAGTTTCACTCATGTGTGTCGAACAACCAAAAAATTAGCGAACATCTTAGCTAGTGAAGGAGTACTCTGTGCTAAAAGAAGCAATAAATATAAGTGGATAGAGATTCCCTAGGGGAGATTGAGGGAAGAGTTTCTCAGACATGCGAACATGGACCGGGAGATCTATCAGAGTAGGGGACACTAGTAGGTTGCAGACTTCTAGAAATAGTTGATTTTTAGTCGACATGAAGCAGCAGTTCAGGGATATATACGTAAAGAAGGTACAACCCTTAGGCTGGAATATGAGCCCAGAAATCTAAAAACCTAAGGTTCTCGGGCTGGTTTCAATTGACAACTCAAATATTTATATGAATTTGAAATATACTATAGATTGACCTTTCACTGACTTTTCAGGGAGCTTGGTTAAAGGGTGAGCAGATAGGAGAAATAGAGCAATCTTATCAATTCCGTGTGGCAAATAGAAATGTGGTTACCAAGACATATGGACCTGAAAAAAACTTTAACAATAGCTTTCTTAGGCTTCGGGTCTGAAAGCAGGGTTAAACATCGAGAAAGTCACTCGAACAGACATGAATCACTGACATTTGGTGGATTTCGGGTAGACTAGATGCACGAGGGTTATCAGCCAAAATGGACATGAAATTTTTATAGAGCGGTCTCTAAAGGCTTATCGGGTCTGATTCAAGAGTTAAAAGGTATGCTTGTTATGGGTCCGATATTGTTCTTGACCGTTAGATCTCTGGCAATAGATCGAACAGTCTGGTCGCTTGAGTATCCTTTTGGTTCCGACGTCATGGTTTTGTGGGCCTGGGGCCCGGATAGTGGGACGTAGACTCAGTTTCCTAGGCTTTATGTGGCCCACTTCTCATTTGTAAATTTTGTAATATGGCTTTTTTATTATTTTGAATAGAATGTCCAACACTTACTTCAGCGAAAAAAACTATTATCCTATCTCACCACTAAATTGTCATTAAGTATATTATTGATGTTCCTTTACATATTATAAATGGCTATATTCATTTGCAAATAAATCCTTAATAGAATTAATCATAACTTATATCAACCTCAACCATCAATATATTCAATGATTAATTTATTACACATAGAATATATAATAAAACTGTTCATTTTAACTTTTATTCCTTAACATTTTAAAGACATTCAAAATCTCCATGGCCAAGCTTGCTCACTATTTTAAAATTAGACGTAAAAGCCTCTCATAACATCCTACTTGTAAACTAGGTTAGTAAACTAGGGTAACCTAGAAGAATTATTGAATTTACCTTTACTGGGATTCTAAAAGTATGTACCTATCCATGGAGTCTAACCCTAGTTTGTAAAAATTAGGCAAAAGCAAGGGAGTCAATTTAGCCAATTACCTAAACATTAAAAAAATAATTAAAAAATAATAATTATTAGTGAAGAGATTGCATTTAGCACATTACCTAAACATTAAAGAACTAATCATTATTAGTGACTCAAAAAAGATTAACTTCAAATTTCCACCAAGTTCACCTTTTCTTCAAAACTATGATTTTGGGATGATTACCCTGTGTTCAAGAGCAATAATGTTAAAGAAAAGTCCTATGCCACAAGGAAAAATAAATGAAACTGTAATTAATTCCAAATGTTTTTCAACTAATCTCAAATCTTTCTCATATCAACCCGGATGAATTCAATTGTGAAAGAAGTGGTGAGTATTCAAATCCATGGAAATAAGTAGTTGACATGACCCTTCCATCAACGTGTTAATATGGCGTTCTCCAGCCCATATGATTATGCTACTCCAACGCATTCCATAGGCTTGTGGTGAACTTTTTCCTTAGGTAAGGGTTTAACTCATTTACCATTTTCATCCTATCACACTAATTAGGGTTGAGATACATGATGGAAAAGACACTACATGATGGTTGGGGTTCAATCTAAAATTGTATATGGAGGAACCTTTAAGACAAATAAGAATAAAAGCCTCACTGTAAAAAATTGTCAGATTTAAAAATTTTATCTAAAATTCTTAACGTACATTATAATAATACTATTTGAATATAAATTATCTCGGGTAAATTAATTCAATTGAATGAATTTAATTTATAAGCGTTTTACCTTTATCTTCTACAGATTTACATTTAAATAATAGTTTTCTAAAATCGGTAATTCATAAATATGTATTTTTATAAATATTAAAATTATTTTTTAATGTTTAATAATATTAATTTAAAATTTAAAATTTATTTATTAATTATATATAAAAAATAATTATTATTTTATTTTCATAAAGTTATAATTATACTCCGTAATTTATAAATTCAAAATTTGTTAATTTATATAGATAAGTGTTTGACGAACTGCTTTTAATACGAAATGGTCACCTGGACAACTGAACTCAAACAAAATTGGAGGAGTTTTGAACGCAGAAATAGATTGATGGAGCAGTTTTTGCATGATGAGGACGAGTGCACCATTGACATTTTGGCCCTTCTGTGGACGAGGCTCAAGATTTGAACGTAACGTCTATCTGTAATATTAATCTTTCTGTGATTGTATTGCAGTGGCTTTCCAGGCGAAATAAGAAGGCCCTATATGACGCACTTGAAAAGGTGAAAGGAGGTAGGCTGGTTGTAATGGTCTCCGTAGATATCGAAATAAGTTTGTTTGATGTTATTTTTTCAGTGGTATAAAAGCATTAAGAAAAGTCCATTTTCTCCAATATGCAAAATTGATATTTTTATTTCAAATATGGCTGGAATTATATTAAATGGACAATATTACAAAGTTCTACTTATAATTATTTAACTAAATTTCACTTATAAGAAGAGCTTTGGCCTAAATCACATAAAGAAAATCATATTATTATTATTCTCTTAAATTTTAATTTATGCATTTTATTTTATATAATATATTAATATATAATTATATATATATTATATAGATAATTTTAGTTATTATTCTAATTTGATTTTATTTAGTGTTATGATTTTTTCATGGATGGGGGACCTTTACCAGCTTTGTTATTTAATTATTTAATGTATTCATAATGTTATTATGATTGGCATAGTTAGTTATTATTTATTCTTGATTCTAACTCATTTTTTATTTTATTATTATTAATTTTTTTTTTTATATATAATTTTTAGTTTTTAGTTTTATTTTTATGTTTATTGATGATGATGATGGTGGTTAACGTCCACTGAGACCAAATTGGTCTATAGGACCTACAATTTTCTTAATTTTTATTTCTCTGGCTCCTCGTCTTTCTTGGCGAGATTGGTGTTGTAGCTTTCTTTCTTTTCTCTACAGTCTTCCAACTTCCTTTGTCTTGCATCTCCTTCATCTCTTCTGGTTCTTGGGACATTGGTGTCTTAGCTTCACGATCTATAGTCGGAGAAGTTTGGTTTAGGAGATCTGTTTTGCTGTTAAATGAAGAT
>APFE031563413.1:0-16747 GCA_000404065.3 Pinus taeda
AAATCTCTGTGCATATGTGTTTTTTATGTGTTATGCTCTCGCATTGTTTATTTTTCTGTGATTTAGAATTCTTATGCAGGTAATTTTTGTACGGGGTTAAAACCTACAGGATTCATGCATTAGAGGCTAGAAAAGTAAAAATATTCATAAAGAAAAATATGTGGCTTTGTACATAAAGAAAAACATAGAAATCATTCATTAACATATAACATTCATTCATTAATAATAGACACAAAATAATTCATCTCAATAAATTTTATCATAAAAAAATATGTTTTCATAATATGGTATGTGATATTTCTAATGATATAACTAGTACAATCATTTTTTTTTCATTTTTAATAAGGAATCCAAAAATGACTTCGTCAATTGCTTCTTCCCCTTTGGTTCTTATGGCGTCTGTAGTTCTCATTGATGACTTGTTTGTGTACTCACGGCGTCATCAAGGTTGTCGTAAGAGGGGTGGATCATTAACTGCAACAAGAAAGATATGTTAAATTGATATTTAGTGTTCAAAGATAGATGATAGAGGAAATATTGGTGTTTTCTTTAAATTAATCTAGTTTCATTTTATTGTCTTAATTAATTATAATAAAATTTATTCTAGCACACCTCGATCGGGATGCGGGCCAATAGTTAGGACAGGCTGGTCATAGTAATGGTTGGTACCTCTGCAATTAGTATCGTCGCCCCCCACATGCTCAAGGAAATGGGTGTAGCAACCCTTGGCATGAATGCATGTTGGGGAGGTTGGAAAGGTGGCAGGATAGGAGGTGAGGTGAGGAATATAGGAAGGCGAGGGTAGCAATCATCCATTGTTGGAGTTTTTTCTTGTGGCAAAAGGTGGTATCGCAGTGGTGCGAGAGGAAGATGGAACCAGAGATGCCAAGCTCGACGACGAACGCCATTAGAACCCAGGTATGTTATTTGGCCTCGCTCCTCCACAGTAATTATGTTATGGTTGGGGTTTTTCTAGGGTGAGAGGAGGGTAAATAGGAAGAAGGCCTGAGGGGTAGAGAACTGCTAGTGGCAATGGGGAAGGCAATTACTGGCAATTTCCTGGTTTTGTATCCATATCGTTTGCCATATGGGTAGTGACTATGACTGTTGGGGGCATAATTGCATGTTGTTGGGTTTCAATACACCAGGTTCCTTAAACCATGCTTGGGGCGAGGCTGACTGTGGCAAGCGAAAGAGTGAGGGGCATGAGATGGAAGAAGGGGGCAGGGGAAGCAGTTGGTAGGATGCATGGGAAGCATCCATTATAGTTGCATGCAAAGCAAGTGTTGGGTTAATCAGAATTCCTCTCAAGCCGATGGCAAGGCCAGAGACTCCAATTGGAAAGCCAATTGGGTGGAACTAGGGGGTAGCACCATTAATCCCTAGGCAGAGGGGGAAAGGGACCTGATTTACCCCTGGAAAACTGCAAGGAGAAAGAGGGAACTGCACGAATGGCTTAGGCAAGGGAAGGTTGACCTGCATGTGAACGAATGTAATAGGGAGTGGAAAAGGGGAGCGACAGCGGGCTCAGTCTATGGACCTCCCCATTGTCAGGTGTGGTCTAAGGACCACTTCAGCTCTGAGGCTGAGAGAGCAAGAGGAGAGGAGAAGCAACGGGTGGCACATAACGATGGAAAACAATTCAAAAGATATTCCAAACTGCAATGTTGTGTTTTGGTTTAACAAACTGTTATTGTCACCAGGATTCAGGTAATCTAGTCATGGCTTGTACTGCGAGGGGACGCGATCATGGCAGGTGAGGCCTGACACCTAGGAGAGATAAGGAGCCCAGCACGTCAGAACCGTGCAGGGATAGGAAGTTGGTAGAACACCTCATCACTGAGGCAGTAGAGGTTTACCGTGAGGGGACGGATGCAGGAATATGGAAACTATTAGAAGAGTGGGAGGAGGAAATAAAGCAAGGCAGTGAGACAAAGGAAGAAATGGACAATTCAAGGACCTTAGTCCTGGATCCAGGCAACACTCGAGGAATAATTCCGCAATTTAAGAAAACTCTTTACCTTTATTGGTTAATGAAGAGTTTATTAGGCAAAGCAATGTAACAGATTTCTGTGGGAATGGCAGACACTCCAAGGTATGTCAAGTTACAAGCAGGATTTGCAGAAAATCCTCTTTCATCCTCACAAACAAGAGATCATACTAGATAAAATTGACCACCACATCACTTGCATACTAGAACTGAATGACATGCCTGGGGCATCCGCCAAGGATCCGACACCGATTGAATCTACCTCGGAGGAGTAGAAGGGATAGACCCTTACTTATGCATATTTTTTGTTTTATGCGGATAGTTTTTAATTTTTGTGATGCAAATATCAATTTAGATAGTTATGTAATGTATGGACATGAAACAGAGACATATCTAGCTTGGCTAGAGAGATTAAGACTTTACTATTTTTGGATGGCTTACAATGCTGACAGGTGGCTAACAGACTTGGTTTCCCTTTAGGGAAAGTTGAGGCCACCTAGTCAATCTTTGTGGTGTAAACTTGCCTTTGTTTAATAGAAAATGGAATGATCCTGCAAAGCTTAACAAAAAAAAAAGTATTCTAGCATGTTCTTTGACTTTTTTTATGATATTGTTTAATGAAATTGTTGAATTATTATTATGTAGTATATATTTTGTAAACATCAATAGTTTCATTGGGGACATGCCTCCTCCCCCACCAGAGGAAGATGCGGAGATGTTCGAGGCTGCGGAGGGTGAGGCACATCCTCATATGCAGATGGATGCAAGCATGTGGGCACGTAGGGCTGGTGTCAAGTTCAGGATGGAGTACTATGATAGACTCTTTAGACTTTTGGTTGAGGAGGGAGACTGCCTTGCGACAAATCGAGACATCAGGGAAAATCTTATGATCCTAGAGCTCTTGATGGATTTCCCGCATGATATGATGAGTTTTATGGGTCATATTGCCGAAGCTACTAGGCTATTATCAGTGAGGAGGGATGGGAATGCAAAAACTACACATGAGTCTTCACCTAGTACTACCCCTTCAGATCATGATGATCAAGGTGGTGATCCTTCTGGTAGTACTCCACCTACTCGGGATAGCCATGCATTAGATACACAGTCTTCAACCAGACATACTATCCCATCGAATCACGATTAGGGTGTCGATGATGCTTCTAGTAATACTCCACCTCCTCGTCATTCACCTCTTTATCTCCCACTACTACCTCATATTTCTGCTGAGATAGCAAACTAGGCACCTTCTCCTCCACCTCATAGTTCGACTATTAGTCAAGGCAGATGACCACCCATTATCTTTTGTTATGATCAAGTTGCCACTACTATTGTTGTATCAAATGTTATAGATATATATATATATAGATATAGATATAGATATAAATGTATGTATATGGTGCGTTTTTTTTGTTCATGTTGATGTACTTAATTTATATGTTGGTGTTGATGTGTATATTGTTAGGTATGTTCATTTAATGTGCTTGTAGATATATGTGTATGTGATAGCAGTTATTTGACATGAGATGTATATTTTAGGATGTGTGTGGTGATGATATTAGATTACAATTAATGTGTTTGGTTAGATGTAATCATGATGATGATGCCATATTAGATTGTTATATTTATGTGTTGGCTAATGACGTTTATATGTGTTAGAGGTGATTAGATGATGTTAGTGAATTTGAATGTGTATTTTAGATGATGTTTATGTTTGTTAGATAGTTATCACCATGATGTTTATTTTTATGAAATGATATTTATTATAGATTATGTATTGTTGAACTTATATCAAAATTTTATATATGAAATTACATACAAAACGACTTACTTTAAAAAAAATGCAAAGGTATTTTTATAAATTACAAATTTTAATATGGTTGAAACTATAATTGTAAAATTACCATAAATGTTTTTCTAATTCTTAGATAGTTCACACATATTCATTCTAACATAATTAATAAAATATTTCATTACCCACAAGGAAAAAATAATTAAAGGTAAAAGAATTTATTTAGTTCTTAACACGACGAAAATATGTAACTCAGTCAATTTTTAATATAAACTAGCACAACCACATTAATAAATGTGGTTAATATATGTCAATAGGAATATATCAATCACATACACAACCACATTAGTAAATGTGGTTGATATACACTGATAGGCATCAATCATATCAACCTAATATTAATATTGATACTATTTTTTGGTAATCTTGGCAGTATCTTTCTATTACTTTTTTAAAATAAGGAAGGTGTTACAAGATCAACATCCATATCCAGATGGTCTCAACCTGCCTAGAGGAAAAGTAAGTCTATTAACCATCTAGTTGCATTATAAGCCATCAAAAATCTGAATTGTCTGAGATTTCCTAGCAGAGTAATATAAACTTGACGGTTTTTATGACTCGTATTGACTATAAGCCTATACCATATGTACAAAAATTCCTTAATGTTCATCTAAGCAAGACTAAAACATCAAAATATCCATCCTATTCTAATAACCATACTAATCATCGAAGGACTCAACTGGCGCCAAGTCTTTGGCATTAGAGCACGACAACTCAATAATTAATATGATATTAATAAATATATAATATAATAATAATATAATATAATAATAATAATAATTATTATTATTGCAATAAGTTATAATAATATGATAATATTTAACAAACCAAAGGGATCATTAATATTATAAACCCAAGGGGTTAATAAACTCAAGGGATTAATAAACCCAAGGAATTAATATTATAAACATAGGGGATCAATAAATCCAAATATAAATGGTATAAACCCAATTGATTAATATTATAAACTCAAGGGATTATAAATGTTACAATCACAAGTGATTAATATTATAAACCCAAAGGGATTAATATTATAATCCCAAGGGGTTATTAATAGTATAAATCCAAGGGGTTAATAATATTATAAGCTCAAGATATTAATATGCCCAGGTGGTTATTGATATTATAAAACCGTAATACAAAACTATAAAATTATAAAACTGAATACAATAAACTCTAATATGAAACCCACAATTATAAATTATAAACCCAATTTTAAAATCCATAATATTAAGATTATAAAATTATAAGATCTAAGGTTATAAACCCTAGGATCAATATTATAAACCTTAGGATTACTATTATAAACCCTAGGAATAATATTAAACCCTAGGATTAATATTATAAATCCTAATATTAATGTTATAAACCCTAGCACAATGTAATGTAACATTGTGAAAATGAACATCACACTAATTATCGCATTGTGACAATGCTTGTCACACTCTGACATGGGTAGAGTTTGTATCATTCCAACATCACAATATTAAACCCTAATATTAAACCAAACACTTTAAACCCTGACATTATAAAACCTTATATTATAAACCTTAATATTAATATATTAAACCATAGATTTGATATATTAAACCCTAGGATTAACCTTATAAACCCTAGAATTAATATTATAATTGTCTTTTATAAATTCTAATATTATAAACCTTGGGTTTAAATCCTAACACTATAAACCCAATATCATAAACTCTAATATTAAACCCAATATTATAAACCCTTATACTAAACCCAATGTTATAAGCCCTAATATTAATCCCTAATTTGTAATGTTGCAATGCAACACTGAATAAATTCAAATGTGATGTAACATTACGACAATTAATGTCTAAATGATTGTCACATTGCCACAGCGTCTGTCATTATGCGGCGTTGGATATAATTCTTTATCCAAGGGATTATTAACAGTATAAACCTAAGGGATTAATATTATAAACCCAATGGATAATAAATGTTATAAACCCAAGGGATTAGTATTATGAACCCTAGGTTTAAATCCTAACATTATAAACTCAATATTAAACTCTAATTTAGTAATTTTGTAACCTAATATATAAATCCTAATATTATAAGCCTAATATTAAGCCATAATATTAAACCCAATTTATAAACCCTTATATTATACTCAATGTTATAAACCGTAATATTATACACCCTAATATTAAACCCTAATTTGTAATGTCACAATGCGATATTGAATAAATTAAACCTTAATTTTGTAATTTTGTAACCCAATATTATAAACCTTAATATAAAAGCCTAATATTAAGATATAATATTAAACCCTATATTCTAAACTCTTATATAGAATCCAATATTATAAACCCAAATATAATATGCCCTAATATTAAATACTAATTTTGTAATGTGAAATGTAATGTAACAAGCCCAAGATAACAAGAATGGAAAATTGACTGAGGGGTAAAATGGGTCGTGTAGGCCATCAGTGAAGGTTAAACCCCTTCTGGAAATCCTGACGAAAAATCTTGGTGCTACAATTGATCACATGAAGGAATACGTCCTAATAGAAAAATTGTGTAGGGTCATGGCCTTCATAAAGGGTTGTAGTAAACTGAATAAGGAAAATTTGGTGCCTAAAGGGAGATCTAGAGCTCAAGCTTGGGCCAAAAGGGTTTTTTACAATCATTTTCAATGATATAAAGGACAAGATGCAATATTTCAAGGAGGCCCTTACTTCGTGAACGCATCAGTTATTTTCTTGAAATCATGGGTGCCTAGATTTAACCCTGGGAAAGAAGATTTCTCAACCCTTCCAATGTGGATTCGCTTATATTGGTTGCCACTGGAGTATTGGGATCCAGAGATTCTAGCTCAGATTGGAAACAAATTAGGATATCATATAATGTTGTCAGAAACCACTAAGGTGGGATGCTACACTTTGTATTCACGTCTTTGTGTTTACATGGATCTCACTAAGCCTCTGTCAGCAATAATCTTACTAAGTTGTGAGTACATCATCTAGGAACAGTCCATTGATTACGAACAAATACCTTTCTGATGCAGAAAATGCCATGAATATGGCCACCTATACATAGATTATCCGGTCATCCTAGAACAACAAAAGAAACAAGAAATTATGCACCCAAATCAAGCAGTAGCCTCAGAAGGGTTTACTTAGTTAATAACATGAAAATGGAAGTATGCTAAAGGGGAGGCAATAACAAGGAAAAATAACAACAAAAGCAAAACCAATTTGGCATTCTCCATAATCTCCTAGAGGATAACCCTCAAGCCCCAACAGAGGAGGAGAATCAGTCTAAACACGATGCATCCAAGGGGGAAACTACTAATGAGAAAGGAAATACAATCACAGAACACCAACACAAGGTTGGGGAAGATACCTCAATGAAAGATGTAGAAGACCCAACCCCAATGGAGGAAGAGGGCATATTGGATCCAGAGTTGCATGAAGTAAAATTTCAGCATATAGCATAGGATTCGAAATCCAAGGACCTAGAATCTCTCCCAGAGGATCAAGTACAATTGGTAGAAAGGGCATACATGAGACATCAATATCTCCTTCTAAATCGAGTCAACAATCAAGGTATTAATTCCTCTCTCAACACAATGAGTTCCTCACAAGGAATAAAATGAAATTATCCTCAGGATCAAGTAGTAGTTCCAAAGGTTTAAGCAAAAAAGGAAGAAAATCAAATGGGCAACATATTCGAGACCTGGGGGAATATCTTGTTAATATAGGGAGGGTATCTCCCATTGATACACATTTTCACCCCCACCCCCAACGATGAAGATCATTTCTTGGAATATTTGGGGCCTCAATGGAAAAATCAAAAGTAGGCTCCTCAGAAATAAACTCCAACAAGAAAAGCCAAATATCATGTTACTGTAGGAAACTAAATGTAACTTTGAAACGCTGAAGAATATAGTTTCCTTATTTTGGAAGAAATGTGAACTCTTAATTCATTGTGCAGTGGGGGCATTGGGTGGGATAGCCATCCTTTGGAATCCATCCATGGTGGTTTTGAAGGACTCGCTTTCATTCCCCTGAATTCTTACTACTCTTTATGAGCCTGTGGGCTCCTCCCAAGCGGTATACATCTCAAATATAAATGGCCCCAATGCGCCTCAAGGTAAGAGGCATCTTTCATCCAACATGCAATCTTTGGCTTGGCTAATAGGAGAAGCAAAGTGGATCCTGGGAGGTGACTTCAACATGATCAGGTCTCTGACTGAAAAAAGGGTGTCAAAAGACTATATCAATAATCCACTCAGTTCAACTTCTTCATAGAGGATCACAAGTTGGTCGATATCCCTACCCCAAATGGCTCCCATACCTGGAACAATTGAAGGGGAGGGGGAAATCAAGTGACCTACACATTGGACCACTACTTGGCATTAGAATCCCTATATTTTACAAACTTAGGTGCAAAAGAAATCATTCTGCCTAGCCACGGCTCTGACCACTGGCCCATTAGACTTATGGTAAAATGGTCCAACACTACCCCCAACAAACCTTTCAGCTTTGAAGCGTTCTGGCTTCGACATCCAGAATTTACTTCAAACATGGAAAAATGGTGGTTGGAATCATTAGCCCTGTAGGGAGGAATAATGTTTCGCTTTCAACAAAGGCTAAAATTCATTAAGAAAAAAATTTAAATCATGGAACATTACGGATTTTGGGAACATTCAAGAAGAAAAAATGAATATTGAGAATGACATGGAACATGTCCAACAAATAATGATAGGAGGGAGGAATAGAAGAGCTTAAAGAAAAGGGAAAGGAATTAGCACAACAACATGGGGAAAGGCTATAGCAGGAGGAAATTTTGTATAAGCAAAAATATAGAATACAATGGTTCCAAGAAGGTGAAAAAAATACAAAATTCTTCCATAGATCTATGATACAATATAGGCAGAAAAACAAGATCCATTTCATTGAATATGAGTCTCAGCAAATATTGGAAGAGCAGGATGAAATCTCAGCAGCGATGCACAATCACTTCCAAACTCTTCTTACGGAACTGGTTAATGATAGAAGGGATGAAATTAATCAAATTCTTCAGCATATCCCCAAATTGGTGTCAGAAGAGTAGAACACACTCTTATCTCGTGAAGTGCCCTTCAAGGAAGTAGAAGATATTGTTATGATCATGCCAAAAAACAAGGCATTCGGCCCTAATGGCTTAACAATTGAATTCTATCATGCTTATTGGCACATCTTGGCGTATGATGTCTAGAAATTTGTGGAAAACTCTCATTGTACCTCTTCTCTCCTCTCGGCATTCAACACCACCTTCATCTCTCTTATGCCTAAATCTAAAAAAGAAGCCTCTCCAACAGATTATAGACCAATATATTTGTGTAATGTAATCTATAAAATCATTTCTAAAACTATTGAAAATAGGTTGAAGTTGGTCCTTCCTACCATCATATCCCCATATTAGACTCGATATGTGGAGGGGATTCAGATATTAGATACCTTAATTCTGGTTCAAGAGCATCTCCATACTCTGAAGGCCACAAAAATACCAAGTATGTTAATTAAACTTGACATGTCGAAAGCATTCGAAAAAAACATTTGGCAATTTATCTATCATATTCTCTCTACTTTTCGATTTAATGAGTTTTGGATCCACTGGGTCATATCTCTAATAACTAAGGTCTTATTCTTTGTCCTTATAAATGGTTCTCCTCCCCCACCTTCTTTCCCACTATAGGGATACAGCAAGGGTATCCTATCTCTTCTTCTATCTTCCTTTTAGTTGCAGAAGGGCTAGGTTGGTATCAACCAAGCCTTAGCCTCTAGTAAACTTCGTGGTCTCCCTCTAGGTTTTGATGTGGTGCATTCTACCCATCAACAATTTGTGGATGAAACAATGTTAATGGGAAATCCCTTCCTTAAAGAAGCGTTATAATTCAAAAATCTTTTGAATCTCTTCTCTTTAGCCTCTGGCACCTCTATCAATGGAACCAAATCCCAAATATTATTTTTTAATACCTTAGTGGCAGTGCAAACCCATATTTCTCACCTTATGGGCTTCAAATATGTGCCCTATGTTCTACTTATCTAGGGACTCCCTTAACTGCCAATCCCTTGAAACTTTCGATCTGGGAAAAAATTATCTTGAAATTGGAATAAAAACTCTCATCTTGGACGTTTAAGGATCTCAATTTGGAAGGCAGGATGACTCTTCTGAAGTTATTTTTGCAATCCATGCCCACTTATTTTCTCTCCGCTTTGGTTGCTCCAAATATATTTCTCAGCAAACTTTGCAACATCCAACGTTCATTCCTATGGGGGGACCTAGAAAGGGAAAAAAATGGGCCTTAGTGGCCTGGGATAAGCTATGTTTTCCCAAACATTATGGAGGCTTGGACCTTAGAGATCCACAAACTATGAGTCAGGCGCCCTCTGCCAAATTTTGGTTGAGATGGATAAAAGGCCGCGCTTTTCAATGGGGGCAGTATCGGTCTAACAAGTATGCTCTTGGAATCGTTGTTAATCAATTAGTTAGATTCTTCAATATATTGTCAAGCTCGCACATATGGAACTTAACATGTCACAACAGAACTCTGGTACAAGAACACGGCTTTTGGGAGGTACATAATGGAACGTATACTCTATTTTGGGAGGATTCCTTTAACCAGTGGCCAAAACTCTCTTCCCTTGCCCAGCTAAACTCTCTAAAGGATAATATCACCAGCAAGGGAGCTCTAGCCCTTTGCAATTATTGGACTGAGTGGAACCCTCCCATTGGGTGGAGAAAATTGAGTGATCTCACCCCCCTCCTATCTTTGGATCTCACAGAGGCTTATAAGTTGATCTCAGAACATTTAACCAATCGCAACATTGAGTTGCATGAGGGAAATTATGTTCTCAGGTGGGGATATCGACCTACAGGTAAATTCAGCATTAAGGAAGCAAGCCAACTATTAATTAGAAATCTTCTCCCAGAGACCAGCAATAAGTGGAAGCACTTATGGAAACTCAAACATTGGCCAAAAATTTCTCTATTCATTTGGTTGTTTCTTAAATAGAAAACGATCACTTGGGATAGGCTACAGAAGCGAGGATTCATAGGACCCTTGGTTTTCCATCTTTGCTTCTTAAAAGAAGATAATTGTGATCATCTCTTTCTTGACTATGATTACATAAAATAAATATGGATGAATCTACACCATGCCATTGTCATTCCTCCTCAAGGTTGGGCTGGAATTAAGGAGCTTCTATTCAATTGGTTAGAGCCTTCATACTCCACTCCTATTTTAAACAGGGTCTAGGCTCTTTTGTCAGGTTTTATCCTTTGGTCCCTTTGGAAGGAAAGGAACTACATGATCTTCAAGGACTCCTCTAAAGGGCTAGGAGTAGCTTGGAATCAAAATCTACAGATCTTGAATGAAATGATTGATCTTACCCTTTGGGATTCCAAGGATTGTGAGTGTGCTAATTCTAAAAAACTCATCTTATCCAACCTTGGGTTGAAGGCTTCAAAGGCAAGGAAAACTAACAAACAAGCTCAGGTAAGGAAGACAAGTCTTGTTGAATGGTCCCCATCACCATTTGGTTTTGTTAAACTGAATTTCGATAAAGCCTCTAAGGGCAAACTCGGCCTGGCTAGCTAGAACGAGCAAGGACCCATTTTACATATGGGAAAATTAGGAGTTACAACAAAAAACATAGCGGAGCTTTAGCGATTAGAACAAGGTTTAAAATTAGCTAAGAAACTTCACTTCCACCAGCTTGTAATCGAGGGGGACTGAGATCTCATCATCAAAATCCTAAAAAAAAATCAATCAGGCACTCATCTTCAAAAAATTTCCAATATCTAGAGGCCTGAATATGAGATGGAGTGAGTGGTGAAAGAACTAATGCAAATAGAGGGAACTCTTCTGCTGCATATTAAGCATGAAGAGAATAAGATGGAATATTTTCTAGAAAATAGAGGATTTCCTTTGAATAAACCTTAATGGGGAACTCAATGGTCAAGTAACATCTTGAATCCACTAGGGGAAGTGTGTGATGCAATCACAATTAATGATTGTCCACCAATGTTTAGGGAAAGATAAGACCTCGCTAAGAGGCCTGATGCTGAGATCAAACTCACCACATGTAGGAGGATTTGAGAGCTCTCACATTCCCTTCCAATTGGTGAGTTGTTAAAGATTCAGGGTTGTGAAAGCATGGATTGTCAATTTAACATTAGTACTAATTCAGAATATAGAATGTGCTACATCAAAGATTAGAGACTGGAAGGTGAGACTGGAATTTTCTTCATGTCAGATGGCCTTCTTAGGCTGATTGTGTATAATTTAAAGGCAATACGAATGTACGCCTAGTATGGTTTCCCCATGGGCAGGCCAGACGTATCATCCCAAACAATGTGTCCAACCACTCTGCAATAATATTAAGATGAACTTCAGACAACAAAAATATTATAAACCCAAGGGATTAATAAACCTAACAAATTATTAATATTATAAACCCAACGTGTTACGAAACCCAAGGGATTAAAGCTTATGATTAATAGTATAAACCCTAGGATTAATATAAATGATACAGGTGGATGTTGGTGGCCACTTTCCTATTCCAGCTAGACCTCCAGTCAGTTTCATCAGTTTCTTGATTATAGTAGCATTTACTATTTTTAGCAGTTTTTCAAGTCCTGAACTTCCGAAGTTGTTTTGACCCCCTAAATGGTGTTTTTTAAAGGTTCGTAGTAGGCCCAAAGCCATAGGTAGGGTCCTACTACAAATCTTGTAGTACTTAGAGAGATATTTCCAATGAGGTATTGTACACACAAAAAGAAGATCATATGAACAAGTTATGACCCTGAGAATTTGTTGCCCAACTAACCCCAATGTGGCCCACAAACTCTTGGCGTTCCATCTTCTCGGGTTAGGGTTTTGGTTGTTTAGGGTTTCCATTTGTTGTTAAATAATAAAAATCCCCTTGAGCCTCATTGTAATACAGTTTAGAGGCATGTAGCCACCACATCTCTATTCAAAGATAAACTAGCATCGCCCGAGCTAGTTTATTTCCATTCTACTTGCAAGCACCTTTCAGTTCTTTAATATTAATGAAATGAAGATTTATTTTTGATGCATTTTTTTGTTTATATTTATATCTATATTATATTCCATACTTACCTAAGTCTCGATCAGTGGTATCTGAGTGGCCTTCTCTTTCTTTGTTTTTCTTTGCATCTCCCCAGCGATGTTAGGGTATAAGGAGTTAGGGCTTGAACTGGTTGAACCTTTGCAAGACCAACCTCGCAAACCTTGACAACCTCCCATGGAGGAAGAAAATAAAGATGATGGAGTAGGAGATCCTTTCAAAATATTGCTCAAGGAAGCCATAGAGCGACAAAGGAATACGATGATGGATAAATTTTCCCAAATCCTCAGGAAGCTACCCACAGATGACGCATCTTCATCTAGCAACCACTCTAGAGGTGCCACTCCCTTTAAGCTACAAACCAACTTTGAAATTTCCATATTTAAAGGCTAGATAGATGCAACGTCGTAGACAGATGATTAAATTTGTTAAAAGGATATTTTTCAGTTCATGAATTTTCCAATAGGGAAAATATTATTTTTACACTCCTCAAAGCCACCCCCATGTGAAGAACTGGTGGGAAACCTACTGTGAAAAGAATAACAAGAGGGAAACCTCATTGTTTTCAGTGACACCCACTTGGAATTATTTCTGAGATGCCATCAAGGAAAAATATTACCATATCAGGAGCTATGAAGTAAATACATAAAGTGGACCATGTTGTGGCATGGAAGGGACCAAAACATGTCATAGTTCACAAATATTTTTCATACCCTTTGTACGAAGTTGGGTATCAATGATTCCAAGTGGAATTTGGTACTCAAGTGCCACGATTATATACACAAGTACATCTAGGACAATATGGAGTTCTTGGACATCTCCTCACTTGGTGGTGCCTATTGAAACATTATCAAGGTCGAACATAAATTTAAATAGAAGAGGTGAGACTTAGGATCTATGAATCCAAAGCAAGGGAAAGGTGCCCCCAAACCACAGAAAAAAGGGAAAATAAAAGGTGGAGTGAGCCAGGACAACCCGTTGAATCCACAAGAAAAGAAGGACACAGGGAAATGGTGTGAGTTCCATAAGAGCCCCACTCACAACATAAGTGAGTATTGAACCAAGAAGTCACTGGTGGCCGAGCTGAAGGATTCTGAATCAGATGCATGTTCCGACTCTAAGTCAGAACTTGACAAGGGGAATGAAAAAGGGAAGAAAATTATTGATGTGGAGCCTAGTGCTACCATTTCCACCACCAAGATCTATAAGATTGAGCCTGAAGATCTAGAGGAGGCAGTGCCACTCTTCCACTCACAGATGTGGGTGAAGGGTTCTCTACTACAAATCATTGTCGACAACGGAAGCAAAAAGAACCTCATTTCTGAAGAGGTCATGAAGCGGTTAGGACTACTAACCACACCACACCCATAGTCATACACCATCAGGTTACTTCACCAAGGATGGTATCTTTGCATCAGCCAACAGTGTCGCCTTCCTTACAACATCAAGCCCTTCACAAATGAGGTATTGTGTGATGTTGCTTCTCTTGAAGTTTGTGATGTATTATTTCACCAACCATACTTGTGGAAGCGCCATGTTGTGTATGAGTCTAGGCCTCACACTGTTATTATTTCTTTAGGAAATAATTTATATAGGATACCAGAGGTAGCACTGCCTACCGCCATCTCTTTGATCTATGTGAAGTAATGCAGTAACATCATTTCCCATACCAGGAAATTTTTCTTCCTTATGATTCACCCTCAGAGTAAGAAGAATATTGTGGCCACATCCACAACCTCGAGACAAGGCTTCTCCACATGACAACAACAAGTGGACAAGGTCGTGGAGGAGTACAGGGGCATCTTCACCTCACCCATGGGGATACCCCTACATTTTCAGGTCAAGCACTCCATCGATCTCACATTGGGCACGCCGCTACCCAAAAAACCGTTCTACCACCTCTCTGTTATGGAGAAAAATGAAATTAAGAGGCAAATTCAAGATTTGTTGTAGAAAGGAAACATCGGACTAATTTCATCACCCTATGAGAGCTCGATCGTGTTGGTACAAAAGAAATACGACACCTAGAGAATTCGTATTGACTACCAAGCAATGAATAAGTCATTGTTCAGAATAGGTATCCAATCCCACAGATTGATGACCTTCTGGACCAAATCAAGGTGGGGGGAATATTTTAGCAAAACTGATTTGAAGTCCGATTATCACCAAGTGTCAATCAAACCCTCTAATGTGTGGAATACTTCCTTCAAATCCAAGGAGGGCCTTTTTGAATGGTTGGTCATGCCTTTTGGGTTGATGAATGCCCCTGCAACCTTCATGAGGCCGATGGAAGACATATTACATCCCTTCACCAACTCATTCGTGGTAGTGTATTTGGATGACATCCTGATCTTCAACCAAAGTTGGGAAGAGCACCTGCACCATATACGATAGGCCCTCCAAACCCTGCGAAAACACAAGTTATGTGCTAATTTGGAGAAATGCATTTTTGGTATGACCCAGGTTCAATATCTGGGGTACAAAATTGATGAGTGGGTTGTGTATGTGGACCCAGCCAAGATACAAGTTATTCACGATTGGTTAGCCCCAACCACTCTTACAGAGATATGCAACTGTCTAGATCTTGCCAATTTCTACCACAGGTTCGTGTTGGGTTTCTTTCATATCACTTGGCCTTTGAGTCAAGTCACAAAGGGCAGAGTGAAAGAAATATTTTTATGGTCTGAGCCCAACAAAAGGAATTTGTTGAGTTGAAACATCACCTCTACTCTGCACTAGTGCTCACATTACTAAACTTGCAACAACAATTTGAGATTAAGATAGATGCCTCCAACTATGATATCGAGGAGGTTCTTACTCAACAAGGGCATCTAGTGGCATAACATAGTGAGACAATTTCAAACACAGTCTAAAAGTATCCCACCTATGACAAAGAGGAGTATTCCATTGTGCAGGCCTTCTAAAATTGGAAGCATTAAATTCTAGGGAAGGAAATGGTAATCCACATAGTCCTCCGACCCTTGCAATTCATACAAACACAAAGAAAGTTGTAGAATGATCGCCATAAAAAATGGTCCACATATTTGCAACAATTACATTTGAACATCAAGTACATGAAGGGCAACACCAATAATGTTGCAGAATTTCTCAGTTTACCACTCATTATGGTGCTAACCACTATGCTTGACTCTTGTGGACACGAGACTTCAGGGTGGCTGCATCTTTACAAGAGCAATCCAAAATTTAGCAACACATACCAAGTGCTCCTAGAAGGCAAGCAAGTACCCTATTTTCACCTCCAGGGCACACTGTTATGCCACCTAGGACACAGTTGTGTTCCTTCAAGAAAGTGTGCCAAGATGATTTGGGAGGTGCACTACAGTTGAGTTGTTTGACATTTCAAAGTAGAGAAAATAGTGGCTATGTTGCAGAAGTATTTCTATTGGTCTTGAACCTTTGACAAGATGTTGGGAAGTACATCAAATACTACACTTCTTATGCCATTTCCAAACCAACAATCAAGAAGAAAGGCCTATATACTCCTCTCCCTACTCCTAGTCGATCTTGCGAATCCATCTCCATGGATTACACGTTGGACCTTCCTTCTACTAAGCGTGGAAAAGACTTTGTTTTCATGGTCGTTGACATATTCTCTAAGATGACCATTCTGGCAACCTGTAAGAAGAGTATCATAACAGAAGCCACTGCTAATCTCTTCTTTGAATGAGTGTGGGTACACTTTGGGATCCCACAATCCATTATCTCAAATCAGGACAACAAATTCTTGAGTACATTTTGGTCAAGCCTCTGGTCGATGATGGATACCAATCTCACTAAG
>APFE031563418.1:0-23742 GCA_000404065.3 Pinus taeda
AGCCCCTGCCAGGGGACTGCTGGCCCCCGAACCCCCCAGCCGGGGGAAATCGGCCCCCCCGGACCCCCGCGGGGGGGACAAGTTCCCCCCGCGCCCCCTCGCATGGAGGGGTGTACAAAACTTCCTGGGGTATACATCCGGCTGAAACAAAGACCTCTGAACAATCATGCTCCACACACAACAGGGCGGGATTTAGTTTGACTAGGTACGCCTTAACCTTGTTATTGAGTCAGTTCTCCCCCGATCGGCTATCTCTTCCAATCATATGGAGGGTTCATTCATGCCTCCTATACGATGAACTTAAACAGAGTCATCATATGTTGCCACATAGTCACATTGAGTCGTGCTTTTGTTCAAGGGAAGTTAGCTTGAGTTGACCTCTTTGCGGTGTCTCTTAACTCATTTTTCTGTCGGCCATCCCTAGTTGTCAGTATCTTGTCTATCACCACATTAGCTATATTGGTCCTTTGCTCGTGTCAGTTTGAGAAGGTCCCCATTGACTTCTTGCTGGTGGGTCTTGTCCTTATCGATGACGACATCTTGCTCTGAGGACAGGCCTAGAGCTGCACCCTGATCCTATTTTCATTATTGATAGGTCACCTTGTGCTTAGAATCGATCAGTATCATGGGTCTTTAACTGAGTGGTTTCCCTTGTGTTCAACATCAGCTTACATTATCACACATTGGGATTTGTGCAGTACCTTGGTTTCCATTTGACCCTATTGGTGGATACCTTGACTCTGTGTCAGCTTTCATTATTGCTTTATTCAGAGGGTTTCTCTCGTGTGCTAGCCACATCTTGTGTATGCCAGAAATGTGCTTCGGTCGGGTTACTACATCTTTTTTCGTCCGATTCCCTCCACATTATTGGCCTACGGGTTACACTCGTGCTAGATTGATGAAGGATGCCTTAATGCCTTCCTTCTAGCGGATCTTTCCTTATCGACTACGACTCATTGATCTGGGGAAAAGATCTAGAGTCCATTTGGTAGTACCTTGGGGTTTGCAGTCATTAGTGGTAGATCCTTCGCTATCGACAATGGGAAACCATCATTGTCTCTTGATCGATAGATTCTTACAGGTGTTTGACTTTATCTCATCTATTCACACTTGTTAGATTGTGCTCGGTACCTTGACGCTCATTATCGTTATCGATGAGTAGTCTCACGTTTGTTAATAGTATACATCAACGATCGGTAATCAAATGATTTCTCACATGGTCGAATTCAGATCATTTATTCCCATGGTGTAGAAATGTAGCAGGGTGGTCGGTGAAGACGTCAAGTTGCATCAATATTCATTGGTTCACTTGACAGTTGCTTTTGTTGCTGCTAGTTGATACTACTCCACATTATATGTTGTAGTCATTCACAACAACATTCTATATGCTGGCACTTGAGTTTGCAGTGTAGTACCATCTTACTCCATCATGTTCATTTGGTACTTTTTTGGATCAGTCTCTAATATCAGTGATCCACTTCATCCTTTAGCATCATTGACATTCTTATATGTGATATTTAGACATGTACTTGTTCGATCATGATCAGATGATCCATTATGTACTTTCCAACGTTTATACTTGTATACTTAGTGGATCCGCTTGTACTTGACACATGGACATGCTTTACTTTCTCTGAGCATGGGTATGCCCACCTCAGATAGTGTTTCTTTCTGATCTCCTTTTGTGGCTTGGCAGGCTGAACTCTGGTGAAGTCCTTCTTAGTTTTTGACAAATTTCCTTTCCATGTACTTGCTTAATACATTTCGGCCATCATGTATCCTTTCTAACCTCATATATTAGGGGGTATTTGTTATAGCTCCGAATCTCACTCTTGATGTTTGTGCTGCTACACTCATGGCCTAGGGCAACCCCTCCTTCCAAACTTGGTCCAAATGTTTAAAAAACAATGTTTCACTCCCTATACGCGACATTGCCCTGAGATAAACGCATGTGTATGCGGGTCTGTGTATACCCAACCCACATATATGTCTTAAAACACTTTAAAAAATTAAATCTCCTTAATTTCGGGTGGAGATCATGGGTTTTACCTGTTGATTACTATTAGTGCCCGTGGCCCAACTGTTCCCAACAAATTCCCAACTAAAAAACTACTTTGGGAGAAGTATAAAAGGCTTCAATGGGAAGGCCTAAAGGAGGAGAAGAGATAGAGAAACTCTGCTGAGATTATCCCTGACCAGGTCTGAAGATCCTTGTGCTTCTAGCACTTCCCCCATTATAGGAAACCCTTGTTTCCTTGTGTTAAGATGTCTTTCTACTACTTGAGATATCTTGGAGTAAGTCATGGAAGGAGTTTGTTGAAGTCTTGAGACTGGACGAATCCAGATGACGGTTCCGCTTGGAGCCTGCAAAAGGAAGACTTAGGTGAAATCATTACTTTCTGTACTTTAGTTATCTATAATAAAAGAAACACTTGTCTTGTTCCTGATATAAATCTTCTTCATGTTTATGATATCGATGTTATGATTCACATATGAATGGTTATTTTAATTGTATAACTAACTACCTTTTAGTATGCTATGAAGATGATTTATTTATGATGCTTGGTCAATATACTGTTGTACTTTCTAGAATTGATTATTTTGCAGGTTGAAGGACTAAAAGGAACTCCAAGAGGGTTTGGACCCTAGCTAGATCTTCCCAAACGAAGGACCCCCAAGTGCACCCCTCTTCACGTAGTTTGTTTATATTAGCATCATGGCTGTGTGGAATGTGTGTTTTTCTTTGTAGATAACCTTTGATCTTTTAGGGTATCATCCCAAGACCCTAGGGGAATTTATCCCTTGACAAACATTATGGATCATTGACCTAGTTTGACTGAGGCCTTTGACCAAGATATTGAATAATTTATTGGTTGTCATCTTGACCGAATTTCGACCCTCTGTTCCGAGTCTTCACAAGCTGAAATTTAGTGCTATGTTGTAGACTGTCTTTTGACCAACATTGGCTTTTGTTTCTCTCCTTTAATTGGATTTGAATTGTATTTTATTGAGGTCATAAATTTTTTGAATCTTGTTAGAATATATTGATGTATTATTGATTAACATAATCTTTCTCATAAGGAAATATTGGTTGGGTTTCCCCCTTGTGGGTTTTGCCTTGTTTATGAGCCTAATTTTTGTGTCTTTTGTCTCTTGTTCTATTGTTTACCGTGATATCTATTCCTCTACTGAAGAAAGTGAATGGTTGAAGTTTTTCATGTATAACTCCTTAATGATTGGAATGCTAAAATAAGAATGATTGTTTCATTAGAGGTAGTTATCAATTTTGAAAAATTATACTAGTCTTGATCGCACTAGCAATGAACATGGTATCAAAGCTTTCGTGAAGTGAAAGAGTTGTGACATCACCTTGAAGAGCCTTGGGAGTCTACATCTTTTGATTTTGGTTGGTCATCTTCATCATGATTTTCTTCATGAAGGCAGAGAATAAGCTTGAAGGAACTACTAATTACAGGGCATATAAGCCTAGGATTGACCTAGTACTTTGTATGGCACAAGGTTTTGGGCATTTTTATAGGAAAAGTGATTGAACCAATTGATCAAGCAAGAAAATACAAATTTCAAGAAGATGACATCTAGAAAGAAGCATCATTATAGAATATGTCAGGGATCATCTAATTCCCTATATAGATGATCACCAAACGTTTAAGGAGATGTATAATTCTATTACTGGATTGTACACTATCATCAACATCAATCAATCTATAAATTTAAGAGGTCAACTTTGAAATATCAAGATGAAAAAATGATATTGTGGAAGCATACTACGTTAGATTTGATCAAATAAGAGACCAAATCAAGCCCATTAGTGAAGAAGCATCCAACAAAGAATTAATAGTTGTGGCTTTGGGTGGTTTACCTAGATCGTGGGGTCCTTTTTCATTAAGCATCTATGGAAGAGAAAATGCACCTTCAGTTGATAAGTTGTGGGTTTCCTACACATAAGAAGAATCAAGACTTCTTTCCAAAGGACATATTGAAGATCCAAGCGAAGAATATTTTTCAACTCATTCTAAGAGTAATAGGAGAAGACCTAATTTTGGAATATTTCAAATAAGTTTTGGTAGAAGACCAAATTCAAGACCTTCTCCGAGATCTTCTCCAAGAAGGGAGCCTTCTACACAAAGAGTACCTCCTCCTCCCTTTCAAGATATAAGAGATAGAAAATATCTAAAAAATGTTCAATGTTTTCATTGCCAAGAATATGGTCACTATCAAGCTCATTGTCCTCAAAGAAATCAAAGGGATGATTGTCAATGAATGGAGAATGAAAAAGGAAAGGAAAGCATCATGCCTCTGTAACTGACCTTGATGAATCCTCTCCATTAGGGGAATTTTGAGGTCTAAAATGGGCCTCCTAGGAAAAATGTACAACAAAAATAGACTTTATAAGAACCAATAGGATTCAAGATGATGATGTCAACCATGGGGGATGATTCACCATTTTTGGAGTAAAAAAGTAAAAATATTAAAAAATAATAAAACAATAAAACAATAAAACAAATTTTTCAACTTGTATTTTCAACTTATCTCCCTAAGGTTTTACTCAAAATTTGACCAAGAGGACTCGTTGGATGCAAAATTTAATTCCTCATCCAAAGTGTACCTATGTTGCATACTTTCGATGGACCCTATTACATGAAAAATGAGAAATACATGAAAAAAACGTGATTGGAATCACTTTTTTCATGTATTTCTCATTTTTGATGTTGCAAGGTCCATCGAAAATATGCAACATGGGCAGTTCTTGGATGAGGAATAAAATTATGCATCCAACGAGTGTTTCTGCTGGAAATTTGAGTAAACCCATAGGGAGATAAGTTGAAAATACAAGTAGAAAAAAATAGTCTTTTCTTTTCTTCCCTCTAAAATTTGATGACGTAATCTAATCTTATTTTATTATTTCCACTATTATTTTATAATTTCCTTAGGATTCCCATTTTATACCTCAAAACTCCCCTAATGCATAGGAGAATACCTAGAAAGAATGATCCTAATGATGAATATTCACTTTATTATACTTTAACAGGTTCCATTGTAGGCATGATGAGATATGGTTGGTGGATAGTGGTGCCTCTAGGCACATGACTGGAAGTCATGAACATCTCTCTAAATTGGTCAAAAATAAGATCGCTCAAAGGGTTGAGCTTGGAGACAATGACAAATATGTAGTCAAGGGCATTGGTTGTTCAACCTTCCAATTGGAATTAGGGGGTAATGTATCAATTAACAAAATCTCATATGTTCCTGGTTTGAATAAGAACTTGTTGTGTATTTCATCTCTTGAAGATAAATGAAATAGAATTGCTTTCGTTGATGGAACAGTTCTAGTATGGAAGAAGGATGCCTCCTTTGAATCTACCATTATCATTGGTGTGGAATTGGAGGCCTATATTGTCTCCTTGGACATTCAATTCAAGCCTTGCTAACAACACCACTAAAATTTGTGAACTATGGCATTGAAGGTACACTCATGCTCACTATAAAGCTTTATCTAGAATGAAAGATTTTGTTAAAAGTGTACCTGAAATTAAGATTTATCATGATGGAGTTTGCAAGGGATGTGCCATTGGTAAAAATGTTAAATGAAGATGTACTAGCAAAGATAGTAGATCCAAAGGAATCTTAGATCTTATGCACTCTCATGTTTGTGGGCCTATGTCTCACAAGACCTTGGTAGAAATTTGTATTATGTCTCTTTTATTTCTGATTAATCTCGTAAGACATGGATGTATCTCTTAAAACCCAAGGATGAAGTATTTGAGAAGTTTTGTGAATTCAAAACACAATTTTAGAATGCAACAAGAAGAAGGCTCAAGACTTTGAGGTCTGACAATGGAGGAGAATATGTTTCAATGGAATTGATTTCTTTTTTCAGGGATGCTGGAATTAAGAGGGAGTTGCTAGTTCCCTAATATCTTCAACCAAATGGAATTGTCGAAAGAAATAATACAACTATTATGGAAGCTAACAAGGCCATGCTTCATGATCAAGAGTTTCCCAGTTTCTTTGGGGATAAGCTCCAAGAACAACTGTTTATGTTAAAAATAGATGCCCACATTGAATCTTGGACTACAAGACTCCTGGAGCAGTCTTCATAGGTGATAATACAAAGGTTGAGAATTTAAGAATATTTAGTTGTCTTGCTTATGTGCATGTATCCAAGGAGAAAAGGATGAAGTTGGAACCTTCCAGGAATAAAGGAACGTTTGTTGTCTATAGTGAAAAGTCAAAGGACTTTAGGGTCTATGTTCTAGGACAATGTTTTATTGAAACATGCATGAATGTTATATTTGATGAGGATGTTTCTTTCTAGAAATCCAAGGGTTCAAACTTGGACTCTAATGATAAGATGCAGGTGGATCCAAGGATGTCGAATCAAAGTCTAAATAACCTAAACTAATGGATCAATATCCTCATGAAGAATCTGATTATCATTAACTCGTTGAATCTCCAAGAGCCACTGTACCTGAAATTAGGAAGAGACCTACTTGGCTTGAAATAACATTGAAGGAATATGAAGGACATGCTGCACTTCGTGGGACCTTCAGGGAAAGCAAGAAGCCAAATAAGTACTCTAGTTATGAAACAATTGTTGAAAATTCGGCAAGAAAAGTCTCAATTTTATTTTTACCTTAATTAAATTGAGGAAATTAGAAATTCCATATCAACAAACAACTTGAAGGAGGAGCTAACTGAAGTGACATGGCTCTTGCCACTCAGTTAAAAACACTCAATTCAAGTTAATGAGTTGAAGTTCACTTCCTTTGAGTTGATTCCTAAAAAATAGGAATCTAGCTCAGTTAATTTGAGTTAGGGGCATGAAGTTCAATTGTGTGTAGTGATTCCTAAATTTTATGAGCCTAGGATGAGTTAATTTTAGTTGTATAAATTTAATTAAGTTAAATTGAGTTATGGTTAGTTAAACTAGTTCTAATTGATGGAGGAACTAGTGGAAGGTCAAGTTGTGGAAGTGGAACTTCAACCACACTCTGTGATCATCCAGATAATTGATCAATCAACCTAAATTATCTCGTGCATGCAGAGAATTCAAGCTACCCAGTTGAGATGGATATTCCAAGGCTGTGTATTGCTAGTTGTAGACTATTCTAATGTGTATATGTGGTGGATGCAATCACAAGAAGGACTTAAAGGAATAATTAGGGGAATTTTGAGGTCTAAAATGGGCAACCTAAGGAAATTATAAAAGAATAGTGGAAATAATAAAATAAGATTAGATTACATCATCAAATTTTAGAGGGAAGAAAGGAAAAAATAAATTTTCAATTCGTATTTTCAACTTATCTCTGTATGGGTTTACTCAAATTTTGAGTGGAAACACTCGAGTATACATAAATTGATTCCTCATCCAAAGTGTACCCATGTTGCATACTTTTGATGGAACCTACTACACAGAAAATGATAAATACATGAAAAACGTGATTGCAATCACATTTTTTTTGTTTATATTTCTCATTTTTCGTGTAGCAGGGTCCATCAAAAGTATGCAACATGGGTACTCCTTGGATGAAGAATTAATTTTTGCATCGAACGAGCACTCCCACTAGATATTTGTGTAAAACCTTACGGAGATAAGTTGAAAAAGTAGTTTTATTGTTTTATTATTTTATTATTTTTAATGTTTTTACTTTTTTACTCCAAAAATGGTGAATTATCCCCCATGGTTGACATCATCATCTTGAATCCTATTGGTTCTTATAAAGTTTATTTTGGTTGTACATTTTTATTAGGAGGCCCATTTTAGACTTTAAAATTCTGCTAATGTATGCAATTGAGATGAGGGAATTTTCCTAATTAATAGGGTTCTAATTTCCTCAAGGAACACGCAAGGAAATAGGAGATGGAGGGCTTGAAAATTGACTAAGTGTTGGCTTGAGTCAATCAGTTAGGCAGAGGGAAAGAATATACACTTGTAGGGTGTGCTCAGGCTTGAGAAAGCATATTTATTTCATCTCTATTCTTTTATTAATGCAATATAGATTGTAAGGGGTTTTGAGCAGTTTCTTTCCACTAGATAAATCTATGTGCATGTGTGATGTTTCCTTTTGCAAGTCTATGATTCTTGTTCTAGACGCTGAATTAACTTCCACATATCAGTAGAGTAGCTTCAAGTCTCGTTATTTAGAAAATTTAATGAACAATTTTAAATCTACACATTAATTTCTACATGGTATAAGAGTAGGATTCACATTATAACCATTCCTTGAAGTCCTGATATACAATGATTATTGAAGGACTAATGAGCTATTAGGAGGTAGAGTTATGGAGCACTAGTTTAGGGTAGATCCAGAAGAACCTATGTGTAGACTTATTAATGGAGATAGAAGGTTTATAGTGGGCATGTAAGTGAGCCAATTTTTAGTGACACCAAAATGAGTTTTGATCATTGATATTGGTAGATTGAGGAGTAACGAGATATCCCATAGGGAGATCAAAACTTAGAGGGAGTCTAGTTTCAGAGGGGTCATCCCTATGGGAAGCTAGTACTTCAGGATATAGGGAGATCAGACTCATTATTATAGTGGTTGTAGCAGCAGTGAGGAGGAAGCAACAGAGAAGTAGCAACAACAACATGAGTAGATCAGATTTCACCATGAATGCAACTATACCTCCAGGAGTGAGGTGCAGCGATGTAGATCCTTAGTACCAGAGTTGCAAAAATTTGGGCAAGGTTCATTTAGGTGTTCTCCTCATGGGTAATTACCTTGCGAAAGGGACCCATAATATTTAGTAGCAGGGGGATCAATGTCAGTCAAATATTGAGGAGTGAAAAGAAGTGTTAAAAGTAGAGAAGGAGCCTCTGTAGCATAGTTAGTAGCAACACAATTTTCCCAGTAGATAGTTGCAAACACATTTGATTCAAATTTTTTTGGATGCTTCTTAGTTTCAGATGTTGTAGTAGCAACAAAAACAGTGAGAAGTGTTTCATGGTGTACATTCCAAAGGTGTTGGATCAAGGTAGTTGAGAATCCCTTTCTTGCCAAGAGGGAGTGTTGAAAATGCAGCAAGAAAAGTATCAATTTGATTTTTGCCTTAATTAAATTGAGGAAATTCGAAATTCCATATCAGCAGACAAATTGTAGTTAACTGAGGTTACATGGCTCTTGTCACTTAGTTAAGAAAATCAATTCGAGTTAATGAGTTGAAGTTCAGTTTGCTTGAGTTGATTCCTAAAAAATAAGAGCCTAGCTCAATTAATTCGAGTTAATGAGTTGAAGTTCAATTTGCTTGAGTTTATTCCTAAAAAATAAGAGTCTAGCTTATCTAATTCGAATTAGGGGCATGCAGTTAATTCGTTTGAAGTGATTCCTAAATTTTAGGAGCCTAGGTTGAGTTAATTTCAGTTGTAGAAATTTAATTCAGTTAAATTGAGTTATGGTTAGTTAAACTAGTTCTAACTGATGGAGGAATTTGTGGAAGATCAAGTTGTGGAAATGAAACTTCAACCAAACTTAGTGATCATCTAGATAACTGATCAATCAACCTAAATTAGCTCATGCATGAAGATAAATTGAGTTACCCAATTGAGATGGATATTGCAAGGTAGTTTACTATCATTTGTAGACTATTCCAATGTGTACATGTGGTGCATGTAGTTAGAGGAAGGACTTAAAGGAATTTCATAATCCAGTTGAGGTAATTTTCCTAACTAATAGGGGTCTAATTTCCTCAAGGAATAACACAAGGAAATAGGAGCTTGAAGCGATGAAAATTGGCTAAGTGTTGGTCTAAGTCAATCAATCAGGCACAGGGATAGACTATACACTTGCAGGGTGTGCCCAGGATTTAACAAGCATATGTATTTCATCTCTATTCTCTAATTAATGCAATATGGATAGTAAGGGGTTTTGAGAAGTTTCTTTCCCCTAGATAAATCTTTGTGCATGTGTGATGTGTCCTTTTTAATGTCTATGATTATTTTTCTAGATGGTGAATTAACTTCTGTAGATTAGTAGAGTAGCTTCAAGTCTTGTGATTTAGCAAATTACATGAGTAGCTTTGAATCTACACATTAATTTCTACAAAAATGATATGTAATATCATTGAATCCAATCCCTCCACATATGAGGAAGCTACTGATAATCAAGTTTGGAAAGATGCAATGATTGAAGAGTATTAATCTATAATGAAGAACGATGTTTGGTAAATCATGCTAGTACCTGAAGGGAAGTCCCTTATGCCTTCAAAATGGATTTACAAAATAAAGCATGTAGCTGATAGAATTGTTGAAAAGTAAAAGGAAATATTTATGGCCCAAGGATTCTCCCATAAAGAGGGAGAGGATTATGAAGACACATTTTCTCTCATTTCTAGGCATGTTTCTATTAGATTTTCCATTTCGCTTATATTGTAGGTTGGAAATTGCATCAAATGGATGTCAAGATTGCTTTTCTGAATGGGGTCATTGAAGAGGATGTCTATATTGAGCAACCTCAAGGATTTGAGGTCCATGATAGAGAAAAACATGTTTTCAATTGAAGAAAGCCCTATATGGGCTGAAGCAGGCTCCTCACGCATGGTACCTGATGCATTGATAGCTATCCATTGAGTCTTGGTTCCAAGAAGAGTGATGTTGATCTAAAGTTGTACTTTAAAGTTTTTGAAGACAATTCATTGATGTTTTTTCTGTATGTAGATGATTTGTTTCTTACAGGTGCTAAAGTTTTGATTGTCTAGTGTAAGAGGGAGCTAATTTTTGAATTCAAAATAAAGGATCTTGGTCTCATGCATTACTAATGGGATTGGAAATTTGACAAAATCATGATGGAATCTTTGTTGGCCAAGGAAAATACACTATTACGATCCTTAAAAAAATTTGCATGATGGAATGCAAGTCCATGGATACTCCTACGGTCATGAATTTGAAGAAGATCCAATATTGTGGCTCTAATTTGATTGATCCCTCTATGTATCACAAATTTATTGTATCGTTGAACTATCTTGAGAACACTTGACCTGATATTTGTTATGATGTGAACACATTGAGCCAATATTTGGTTGAGCCCTGACATGTGCACTGGGTTTCAATGAAGCATATATTGGGATGCTTGAATGGTACCATTGAATATGGTTTGAGATATGTTTCTAATGGAGAATGAAAACTTCATGGAATCACTAATGTTGAATAGGATGGAAGCTATAATGATAGAAAGAGAACCATTGGTTTTTGTTTTAGCCTAGGCTCCACTATGATTAAATGGTCTAGTAGAAAAAAAAAACTTTTGTTTTTCTGAGTACAACTGAAGCTGAGTATATAACTGCATGTTCAACTTGTTGTGAAGCTCTATGGCTTGAAAAGCTACTTGTTGGATTGTTTTATTAAGTGTAGGAATCAAACATTATATATTGTGATAATATATATTGTGAGAACCCAATGGTTCATGACATGTCAAAGCACATTAAGATCAAGTATCATTACATCCAGAATATTGTCCAAAAGGGGAGATGTGAGGCTCGAGTATGTTCCTAATGATGAGAAGGTTTATGATGTGTTGACAAAGTCAATATTGTTATACAAAAAAATTACCTCCTCATCAACTCAGAGGAGAAACACACATTGGTTGGAAGAGAGACCTAAGTTACAGGCCTATTTCTCATGGTAAAACACCACATACATAGACAAAAGGATTTATAACACTTTCCAAACCTCAGCCAAAAGCGTTAATCCATAGGTTAATGCTTTGTCTTTCCTAAAGGGAAGCATTACTAGATATTTATGAGATTCTGGAGGTTAAAGAGCGTGTTGACTGAATGACACTCCATTTTTCACTCAAATGTCAGCTCGAAAAGTAGGAAACATTCGCCTGATGCCTAACTAAGAACATTTCTATTCCTAATGGAGTATCATGAGAAGGAAAAGAGAAATAAAGTGAGGCAACATCAAATATTTTTCCTCATTTGGAACTCATGAAAGAATTGGCAAGGATGAGCCTCTCTCCATCTATAAATTGGAGGCTTGGTCATTGTAACAGAGGTCGGATGGTTATCGAAAGTTTGCAAAGCTTAAGTATTGATATGCTACCAATAAGTTGAGAGAGAGAGAGTGGAGATGAAAGACTAGAGGAGGCTTGATCTAGCCAAGATGGTTGTAATAATTCTTCTTCTATCTAATAATATGGAACTATTTTTGTTTTGTCTACTTGATAGTGTCGATATTGTATTTCTTTCAATGTTGGTTCAATTCCGTCATTGATAAGTATTTTAGATGCATGTTGGATTATATTCTCTTATATATTGATATTTTTATTATAAAGGTTTATATGTTGTGGATATTATGCTTTGTCTTATTTATGTGCAGGTTATGATATAGGACCTAACAAAGAGGTCTCACAATTTGCCACATTGAGATCTCTAGTAGGACTACATGAAGGATTGAGCTAATCCTTTTCCTTTTTATTTGTCAATCATGGATTAATATGAATATATGTGTGTTTCTTTGTGATAGTTGCAATTAATATTAAACAATCTGCCTTGGGTCCTAGGAAGACCTGAAAAGGTGTTTCATCCACAACCAACCATGCATTAATCGCTATAGAAGAAACGGTAACTCCACTATGGACTACTACTTAGTTCTCGGTTTTGATCTTTCAGTTCCGAGATCTCTCTTTCTCTCCAAGCCTTCCTATTCTTCTTGGTTCCCATTTTGACCACTTAGTATGCTTCCCAACCTCCTATGTTGTTCATAGCCTTTGATTAGACCTTGACTGACCCTTTTTATAGCCTCTGCCTATGTAATGCATGTTGACTGTGAAATCTAGTGAGCTAAAATGCTTCCCAGGCTCTTGGACAGACTGCTATTCTTTTTATTAATGCTCTATATCCTCTCCTAAGAAGTGTTAGTCAGCCAATATCTTGAAATTCACCAAGTCCGGTGGATTCTTGGGTTGACAGGTTACTTGTAGTCTGTCCTAGGGATCTGCACTATGCACTGTGTTTTGTTGGCTGCTTCTATGATCATTTTTATTTTTAGGAAAATAACTTAAGTTCATTTGTTTTTTAGAAAAAAGAAAATGAAAAATTTGTTTAGCTTTCAATTATAGCTACTTTAATTCTATATATATTGCGTTAGTTGTTAGAGAGCATTTTATGTATGTAGTTTGTATGTGTGTTTACTACATTTGGATGTATGTGTTGGCATTATGGCACAGGTTTGGCAGGTTTGGTGTTATGGCATAAGTGTTGTCCTTGATGGAAACTCACTCTGGTGACATATCTTAGTTCTGGGTCTCAAAATGAAAGAAAAATATATATACGCAGGTTCACCGTGACGAAGGCGCGTATACACGCAAGTTAATCATTCAAAAGTCATGTATGCGTATACACGCACTTTCATGCAGGGAAAAGTGCGTACATGTGGAGACATGTGGGAGATCTCATTTTTGGTCCATGGTATTTTGTCCTTGGTATTTGAACCTATGGTTTTGGACCTTGGTATCTCATCTGATGTGTTGATCCCAAGTATTGGGTCCTTGGTATTGATCTATTATGGTTTTGGGCTGTGGTATTGTGAAAGGCAAGACTATAAAAGAGGAAGAAGACCATTAGGCAAAGGATCATCTAACTCATTAAAAATCTGATAACGTATTAGATATGGAATACTAGTGATTGGGTTATGGTGCAGATCTGGATCTGAATGAAGGAGGAACCTAAGAACAAAAAGGAAGGATAAGTTCTCTTGATGGGTCAAAATCTTAAAGCTTGAATAGTGGTATCTCCGTATGATTTTGATCTGTGATATGTTGCACATGCTTGATCTACAAATCTGATAATCTGGGTTAACTAATGTCTAAATGATTGAAAGAGTGAATTATCCTTTATAGATCTGTATGTAGGTTCAGTGAAGTTAAGGTGCATATACACGCAGCTTATGCAAGTGAAAGAAGCGTATACGCAGGTTGGTCTCAACGCAGAAGCGTATGCACGCAGGTTTCTGAATAGTGAAGTAGCATATGTCTCTTGAATTATGTTCTAGCTACTTCTGTTGTTTAGCTACAGTGTTATGGGTTCATAATTGGTGTATGATTACTATTACTGTGTTCTAGGTGCAACAGTCGGAGAAGTGTTTATTTGATTCAGAGTTAATTGGTGGAAAAGAGAATGTTTGATTCTTGATGATTGATTGATGTTCATGGATCCAGTCTGAAAAATTTATGAAACGTGGTCCCTGGAAGCAAAGAGGAGGTTGTAGCCTTCTGCAGGTAGTAGCATGCGTACTAGCATCCCCGCTAGTACAAAAGCAAAGGGGGTTGTAGCTCCCTTCCAAGAAAAGTTGGAGAACGAGAGAGGGTTGTAGCTCTCTGCAGGTAGCAGCCTACGTACTGGTAAAGGAATGCACCAAAAAAGAAGTTTCTAAATAAAGGAAGATAGAGATGAATTGCAGCAGGTGGTTTTCACCCACATTGGGTTTCCACCTTATATCTTGTGTTCTTGTGTGTGATTGTCTTATGCTCTATTTCACTGTTTCTCATTACTGTTTATTTGATTCTGATACATAGATTAATGGTCAACATCTGTAAGATAAATTAAATTATAAGTCTGCATGGTATACGTGGGTTTCCTTATCTGTAGTTGCGTATATACACGGTTTTCACTAACTGAAGTAGCGTATATGATCTAGGTTTGAAAAAGAAAATAAATGACTTGATAATACTGATTCACCCCCCCTCTCAGTATTATTTCCAACAATTGGTATCAGATCAGGTCCTTCAGAAGAAGCTTGATCGCTTGAAGGAAGATCTATCATCATGAGCAACTACGAGAGAGAAGCATCGATCAGGCCACCAATTTTTGATGGGACCAACTTCGTCTTTTGGAAGGTAAGAGTCACAACCTATCTTCAATCTCTTGGTACAGAAGTCTGGGATATCATAGATACAAGGTACACTTTTCCTTCAGCAACTCCTACAGATCCGACTAAAAAGAAGCAGTTTGAAACAAATGCAAAGGCTGTCAATACTCTATTAGGATGTCTATCGCAATCAGAATTTGTCAAGGTGATGCAGTATAAAACTGCAAAAGAAATATGGGACAAGATCGTTCTGAGCTATGAAGGAGATGAATAGGTAAAACGAGCAAAACTTCAAACCCTCAGAATTCAGTATGAAAATCTCAGAATGTATAATGACGAAAGAGTGGCTAACTATTTCCTACGTATAGATGAGATTGTTAATTGTATGAAAAACTTGGGTGAAGAAATAAAAGAGGTTGTTGTGGTTGAAAAGGTTTTAAGATCTTTGTCCTCTAAGTTTGAATCAAAAGTTTCTGCAATAGAAGAAAAGGAGAATCTTCAGAAAATTACCATGTCGCAGCTACACAGAATTCTAACTGCTTATGAAATGAGGAAAGGAGGACCATCAGACAAGAGAGAAGCTGCATTCAAGGCTTTAGGTAAAGGAGATTACTATGAGTCAGGACATATGTCAGAAGAAGAGGAAGAATCAAATTTTGTCAAGAACCTTCAACGGGGTGCTGGAAGATTCAGAGGTAAGTTACCCTTCAACTGTTTTGCTTGTGGTAGAGTCGGTCACTATGCTGCCAAGTGTCCTCATAAACTTGAAAAAGGTAAGGAACTTGTTAGATGGAACAAGAAACAGAATGTAAGTAAGAAAAGCTACTACACTCATGAAGATAGTGATGGACTCTCAAACAGTGATGAAGATGAACGAGGTAATAACTATAGACTTTTAATGGCTTTTGAAGATGATGATTTTATGGATGCTATAGATGAAGAAGGTCTTTATGAAAAGATTTCTAAACTCAAAATTTGTTTAGAAGAGAAAAATATGATTATTGATACTCTGCAATTTCAATTGGCTGAAAGGGAAAAACATCATGAAAAGTTAGAATGTGAAATTGTGAGACTTAGAAAAGAGATTGAGAAAACAAAAGCTCTTAATCTTAGATTTGTTAAAGGATCTGAAACTCTAGATGAGATTGTCAATGTGTAGCGTTCTCCTCTAATTAAGACAGGTCTGGGATATAATGAAGAAATATCTCAAGCACAGAAACCATCCACCTCCAAAAGTTATCTTGCTGTAGCAAGGAGGACTGAGCAAAAGCCCCATGGAGATCACCAGGTAAATTAGGGACAATTTACCTCAAGAATGAACAAAGACTACTCGGTAAATCAGGGGCAATCCACCTTAAGGATGAACAGAAGCTACAACCAGCCACAGGTAAAACCTTCTCAATTTTCCTCAAGAATGGATGACAGTAGAAACTACAATCGTTTGGTTGGTATATTTGATAATCGCAGGAGTTTCTTCAATGGACAATGCTTCTCTTGTCATAACTTTGGTCACAAAGCAGCTCAATGTGTTGCCTATAAGACAATCATGACTAGAGAAGCTCAAAAACAAAGAAGTATGATTGGGATCATGGAAAGAACCTACAATAACTTTTCTGCTCTTGAAAATGAAATAGAATGTTCTATTTGTAACAACTTCGGTCATGAGGATTTTGAATGTAGGAGTAGGTTTCGGTAGACAACTCACAAGGAACAAACCTCAAGTGCCAAAACATGGAGAATGAAAGAACCACAACTAGAATGATGTGGTATAGCCTTATATGCGGAAGGGCAAGAAAATCAATGGTACATCGACAGCGGATGTTCGAAACATATGACGGGTGATAAGGAAAAAATTCAGCCATATAGTGCCTTAGAGAAAGAGAAGAAGGTTTCATTTGGAAATGACACCCCTGCGCTCATAAAAGGTAAAGGTTCTGTTCAGTTGAAAGAAAAGGTCAAAGCTGAAAATGTGATGTATGCTGATGGCTTAAAACATGATCTATTGAGTGTCAATCAGATGTGCGATCAAGGAACTGAGGTAATATTTCGATCAAATGGATGTAGTGTCAGTGATCTTGATACAGGAAAAACAGTGATCAAAGGCATAAGAACTCCAAATAATTTATACATATTCAAAGAAGAACAACATGAATGCTATCTAAGTAAGAAGGATGAACATTGGTTATGGCACCGAAGATTGGGGCACCTAAGCTTCTCACAAATAAGGAAAGCATGCAAATACCAGGCAGGTCGTGGTCTTCCAGACATCAGAATTCCAGACAATACAATATGCAAGTCATGTCAGTTTGGTAAGAAAATCAAAACTAACTTCCCTGAGAAGGAAGGATCAGCTAGCAGGCTAATTGAGCTTGTCCATACTGATGTATATGGTCCGTCTAGGAAAAGGTCACCTCAGGGAGAAGAATACTTTATATTATTCATTGACGACTATTCAAGGATGGTTTGGATAGGACTTATGAAGCACAAAGATGAAGCCTTTGAAAAATTCAAATCCTTTAAAGCTTTGGTTGAGAACGAATCAGATCACAGAATCAAATGCCTCAGATCTGATCGAGGAGGAGAATTTACCTCGAATGAATTTTTCGATTTTTGTGAAGAACATGGAATAAGAAGGGAATTCTCTACAGCCAAGACTCCTCAGCAAAATTGAGTAGTGTAAAGGATGAACAAAACGGTTCAACAAATGGCTCGTGCTATGCTTGATGAGTCTGGAACTCCCGCAACCTTCTGGGGTGAAGCTACATTTGTTGCAGTTGTTATTCTCAACAAAACAAACATCCGGGTGAACAACACTCAAGCCCCTCATGAGCTCTGGTATGGTGAGACTCCTTCGATAAAATATTTCAAAATTTTTGGAAGCAAATGCTATATCAAAAATACTGATGAACATCTTGGCAAGTTTGAACCTAGAGCAGATGAAGGCATTCTCCTTGGTTACTCTCCCCACAACAAAGCATACAAGTGTTATAATAAAAGGCTTGGAAAAATTGTTGAAAGTATTGATGTAGTGGTTGATGAAGAAGAAAACACTCCTAGGCAGGTAAGATCTGAAGATTTCGAAGATGAAGAGGACTATCCATCTACATCATATCAGATTCATGATGAAGAAGAAACCCATGAGGCACGAGAAGAACAGATAAGGATAGAAGATAAGACTCCATCCAGGTACATTCAAAAGAATCATCCAGAATCTCAAATTTTGGGGCAGAAAGAGGCAGGTATACAAAAAAGAAGAACCATTGCAGAAGCTTCAAGATATTTGGCATTAATCTCCTCCACTGAACCAAAAAATGTAAAAGAAACATGCAAAGATGAATGCTGGTCAAAGCAATGGATGAAGAACTTGAGCAGATTGAAAAAACAACACTTGGGAGTTGGTCCCTAGACCAAAAGATAAGAATGTCATAGGGACAAAATGGATATTCAAAAACAAGTTGAATGTAAATGGGGAAGTTATTAGAAACAAGGCCAGAATTGTTTATAAAGGGTATGCTCAACAAGAAGGAATAGACTTTGAAGAAAATTTTGCTCCCGTTGCTAGACTTGAGGCCATCAGAATGTTCCTTGCTCTCTCTAGCTTTCAGAAATTCAAAGTATTTCAAATGGACGTGAAATCAACTTTTCTGAATGGAGATTTAGAAGAAGTGTATATTGAGCAACCAGATGGATTCATCCTTGGAAATGATCCAAAACTTGTATGCAGACTTAAAAAGGCTCTCTATGGTCTTAAACAAGCTCCAAGGGCTTGGTATTATCGTTTGGACAAATATCTTCATCAACAAGGTTTCTCAAAAGGATCAGCAGATAGCAATCTTTATGTAAAAATTGAAAATAACAAATTGCTAATACTTGTTGTGTATGTTGACAATATCATTTTTGGCAGCAATGAAGAAGCAATGAGTCAAAACTTTGCCTTGATAATGCAGAAAGAATTTGAAATGTCCTTGCTTGGAGAACTGACATATTTTCTTGGATTACAGATCCAACAAAATGAAGGCGGTATCTTTTTATCTCAAACCAAGTACCTCAAGCAGATTTTGAAGAAGTATGGCATGGAAGATTCGAAACCTGTATGTACCCCTATGGTTACAAGATGCAGCCTTAGTGCAAATGATGAATGAACAACAGTGCATCAACCAACCTATAGATCCATGATTGGAAGTCTCCTCTATTTAACAGGTACCCGACCGGACATCATGCATGCAGTGGGAATGGTTGGAAGATCTCAAGCAAATCCTAAGGAAACTCATCTTCAGGCAGTAAAGAGAATTTTCAACTATCTTCAAGAAACTCAAAACTATGGCCTATGGTATCCTAGAAATGTAGATCTCACTCTTCATGCTTATACAGATGCAGATTGGGCTGGAAGCGTGGATGACAGAAAAGGCAATAGTGGTGGTGCATTCTTTATGAGTTCCAGATTAGTATCTTGGTTCAGCAAGAAACAAAGCTCTATTGCTTTATCTACCGCTGAAGCAGAATATGTAGCTGCTGCATCCTGTTGCACTCAACTCCTTTGGATGATGCAAACTTTGCAGGATTTTCAAATCACTTGTACACAACCTATCTCCATCTTATGTGATAATACAATTGCAATCAACATTTCAAAGAACCCAGTCATGCATTCAAAGACCAAGCACATACCTATCAAATATCATTTTCTCCGGGAACAAGTTCTTGAACAAAAGGTCAAGTTGGAGTATGTTCCCTCTAAGGAACAAGTTGCTGATATACTCACCAAACCACTGCCCAGGGAGACATTTGAATACCTCAGACAAAATCTGGGAGTAGTTGATGCATTATCTTGCTGTTGAAACCTATTTGTTTCTGAGAAAAGAGGTTGTACGTGAGTTGAATGAGGAGGATCCGCGTACATATGTAGTTTTATGCAGGTACAGTCACGTATATGTTGGTTTGAAGGAAATCAGTGGGGACAGACTCTGGTTGAAGAAAGTTTGATATGGGTCTGACAGAGACCATCTGACACAGGTTTAGGGGGAGCAGATAATATTCTAACAATGCATTGTTGGCATTCCCTTAGAAGCTCTTGGTTGGTGTACACAAGTTGTTTCAGGGGGATCTGCTGCAGAAGGAGAATAGAAGGAGAACATGGTTGCTGATTTGCATAGTGTTTGATAGATGCTGCTGATATTCTTATTAATGTCTTTCATAGTCTTACTCTAGATGTTTCGTCTCTATGTCATGTATATTTCAAGGTCATGTAACGGCCTATTTTGGTTTCCCCACTATGCCTGGTATGAAAGATGTAATGTACTTGATTGTCTTATTTAAACTTTTGATGTATCCCCACTTGGTTGGGTGGATGATCCCCACTTGGTTGGTTGATGGATGAATGTATAGAGTCTTTTGGTGATAGGAAAGTCATTTATCATGTATAAGTCATGGTTCTTCTTAAAGAACATCTTTTTGCAAATCTTGCCTACAGTCAGGGGGAGCATGTTCAGCACAACAAAGCAGAGATTTCAGCATGTACTCAGGGGGAGCACAACCCTTTGCCCTTGATGACAAAGGGGGAGAATGATCTTGAGGATCATGGGGTTGCCATCAAGTCCAAAGGGGGAGATTGTTGGCATTATGGCATAGGTTTGGCAGGTTTGGTGCTATGGCATAAGTGTTCTCCTTGATGGCAATTCACTCTAGTGACAAATCTTGGTTCTGGGTCTCAAAATGAAAGAAAAAAATATATATGCAGGTTCACCGTGATGAAGGCGCGTATACACGCGGGTTAGTCATTCAAAAGTCGCGTATGCGTATACACACACTTTAATGCAGGGAAAAGCGCGTACATGTGGTGACATGTGGGGGGTCTCATTTTTGGTCTGTGGTAATTTGTCCTTAGTATTTGAACCTATGGTTTTGGACCTTGGTATCTCGTCTGATGTGTTGATCCCAAGTATTGGGTCCTTGGTATTGATCTATTATGGTTTTGGGTTGTGGTATTGTGAAAGGCAAGACTATAAAAGAGGAAGAAGACCATTAGGAAAGGATCATCTGATTCATTGAAAATCTGATAACGTACTAGATCTGGAATACTAGTGATTAGGTTATGGTGCAGAACTGGATCTGAATGAAGGAGGAACCTGAGCGAAAAAAGGAAGGATAAGTTCTCTTGATGGGTCAAAATCTTAAAGCTTGAATAGTGGTATCTCTGTATGATTTTGATCTGTGATATGTGGCAAATGCCTGATCTACAAATCTGATAATCTGGGTTAACTAATGTTTGAATGATTGAAAGAGTGAATTATCCTTTATAGATATGTACGCAAGTTCAGTGAATCTAAGGCATGTATACACACAGTTTCTGCAAGTGAAAGAAGCGTATACACAGGTTGGTCTCAACGCAGAAGCATATGCACGCAGGTTTCTGAATAGTGAAGTAGCGTATGTCTCTTAAATTATGTTATAGCTGCTTCTGTTGTTTAGCCACAGTGTTCTGGGTTCATAATTGGTGTATGATTATTGTTACTGTGTTTTGGGTACAACAGTCGAAGAAGTGTTTATTAGATTCAGATTTAATTGGTGGAAAAGAGAATGATTGATTCTTGATGATTTACTGAAGTTCTTGGATCCAGTCTGAAAAATTTATGAAACGTGGTCCCTGGAAGCAAAGAGAAGGTTGTAGCCTTCTACACGTAGTAGCCTGCATACTAGCATCCCCGCTAGTACAAGAGCAAAGGGGGTTGTAGCTCCCTTCCAAGTAAAGTTAGAGAACGAGAGAGGGTTGTAGCTCTCTGCAAGTAGCAGCCTGCATAGTGGTAAAGGACTACACCAGTGCAAAAACATTGTAAAAATAAGTTTCTAAATAAAGGAAGATAGAGACGAATTGCAGCAGGTGGTTTTCACCCACATTGGGTTTCCACCTTATATCTTGTGTTCTTGTGTGTGATTGTCTTCTGCTCTATTTCACTGTTTCTAGTTACTGTTTATTTGATTCTGATACACAGATTAATGGTCAACATCTGTAAGATAAATTAAATTATAAGTCTGCATGGTATACGCAGGTTTCCTTATCTGTAGTTGCGTATATACACGGTTTTCACTAACTGAAGTAGCGTATATGATCTGGGTTTGAAAAAGAAAATAATTGACTTGATAATACTGATTCACCCCCCCCTCTTAGTATTATTTCCAACATCATGTTACTGAAATGATTTATAGATAACCTCTCCTTGTAAGAGCTATTTTTCATTGAATGAAAATATGAAAGAATTTTTCTTGCATGTTTTGTGTTAGAGTCACGTTGAATTCCATATGTCAACACCCCTTCGAAGACTTTAATACAAGTTCACATAAAATCGACGCTTAATAAAAGTAATCAACAACTATTTTTTCAGCACACACACAGATTAGTCTAGGCTAGGATCTTGGGCTAGGTAGTGGTGAGTAAACTGCCCAAGATCACAAAATTGAGACTATTCTGATTAATGAGAGTAAAATCTTGCTACACTCATATCATCTGGGATTGCTCCCATTACAAAGGAGTTAAATGCGAGACAATGTTGGAGTGTGAGAGAAGGTAGTCCAACTTCGATTGCATTTCAATTGGGTATTTTGTGTATTGGGTATCCCCTCGGGGATATCAGAACTGAGTCAGGGACTCAGGTACCCTGCCCACATAAGGCACTGTCTACGAGCATGTCCCCCCTGGTGGCGTCTGTGATTTGAGGTAACCTTAGTGGCCATAATTTTTAGGGACAAACAAAGGGTGACTATGGAAGGCTACCCTGGTACCTAAACAGACGAAGCTACTCCGTCTTTGGTTTTTGGGAGGGTGCTCATCTTCATGAGAGTACTTGGCCGCTTAATATGAGGTTCAAGCAAAGCTCAGGAGTAGTTGTAACTGTACATTTGGGCGGCTGTCTCTTTTAGTCATTGTGATACTGGGTTTCATCTTTAGCAAGTGATTTGTAGAAAAACCTGTAGACTCACAAGCTAATGCATTTTGTTAAAGCAAGAGACAAGAATCTACTTCTACTTTTTACATCGGAATCCCATAAACATCGAGAAAAAAATAATCAATAGAGGAAGAGAATCAAATGCACATAACACAATAAATATTTGGGGAAATCCACAACTCAAAACTCCACTATTTGTTTTGCATTAATTTGGAAAACCAAGATGAAATTACAATGCTTTTTCTCTATAAAACAATCCCAACACTCAACAAATTCAATCTCCAACTCATAAGAAGGCTCAAGGCCAAAGATTAGCCAATTCACAAGCTATTCAAGTCTCTATTCCAATGTGTAATTCCTATGAAGGATAGCTAAAACAAATAGTACATTGTCCCTGCACCTAGTCTCAACTGGGTCTTTCTTGGAATCGACATGCATGAGTTTCTGATGGTGGAATCTTCAGTTAAGTAGAGTAGCACTAACTAGGTTGCTAGTGTCCCAACTAACTGTTTACTCACTATTAGTTCTTGAAACTAATTGGAATTAATTTAATTTGACTTAACTCAATAAACTGAGTTAACTAATTACAACTCATTCATAACTCATCCTTAACTCCTATAAGTTAGGGAGAACATATACATGTCTTCTAAAAGACTTCCATTCCTAAATTAATTAAGTTAATTAAACTTAATTAATTATTTTCAAATTGCTATGAGAAAATAATACTATTTTAATTCAAGGGCAAATTAAATTGGAATTTCTTGTTGCCATTTCTCAACACTCCCTATCAATAAGAAATAGATTATCCACTACCCTGATCCTATCTTTGTGAAACTCAAATTTACATCTTGGCAATGCCTTTGTCAAGATGTTAGCATCTTGCTCCTCTGTGGGAATGTAATCTAACAACATGATCTGCCTTAATATATAATCTATAAGATGATGATACCAGATATCAATATGCTTGGACCGATC
>APFE031563419.1:0-11336 GCA_000404065.3 Pinus taeda
GAGAGAGAGAGAGATAGAGAGAGAGAGAGAGATAGTTGGAGAGGGAGACAGGGATGGGAATAGAGCAAGAGAGGGGGAGCGGTAGAGGGATAAGGAGAGAGACAGGGAGTGGGAGAGGTAGGGGGAGGAGGAGAGATAGAAAGAGAAATAGTGTGTGTGTGTTAGATAGAGAGAGAGGGAGAGAGAGAGAGAGAGTGGTGGGGGTAGGGAAAGGGGGAGGGACATGGAGAGGGGGAGAGGGTGGAACAGGGGGAAGGGGAAATGGAATGAGAGGGGGGTGGGGAGAGGGAGAGAGAGCGAGAGGGGAAGGGAGAGGAAGGTAGAGAGCAGCAGGGAGGAGAGAGGGAGAGGGGTAGAGGGAGAGAGGGAGAGAGCGGAGCGAAGAGAGAGGGAGAGGGAGAGGGAGATGGGGAGGGGGAGAGAGAGAGAGAGAGAGAGATATGGAGGGAGGGAGAGTGAGAGAGAAGAGAGGGAGAGGGAGAGGGAGAGTGGGAAAGAGAGGGATGGAGGTGTGGAGAGAGGGGGTGAAGAGGGAGAGAAAGAGAGGGAGAGGAGGAGAGACAGGGAGAGAGAGAAAGGGCGAGGGAAGGGGAGAGAGAGAGATAGCTAGAGTGAGGGGTTGGGGATAGAAAGGGTGAGGGGGAGGGAGAGAGAGGGTGGGAGGGAGAGGGAGAGACAGAGAGAGCGAAAAAGGGGGGGGAGAGAGGGAGAGGGAGAGTTCAAGCAAGAGGAGGGGAAGCGAGTGAGAGAGAGAGAGAGGGGGGAGGAAGAGGAAGAGAGCTAGGGAGGGGGAGGTGGAGAGGGAGAGGAAGAGGTAGAGAGATAGAGAGAGGGAGAGTTACAGGGAGAGGGAAATGGAGAGAGGGATGAAGAGAAAGAGAGAGAGAGGGGAGAGATAGAAGGAGAGAGGTGGGGAATGGGAGAGGTAGAGGGGGAATGAGAGTTGGAGGGGAATAGAGAGAGAGGGAGATATGGATAGAGGGAGTGGGAGAGAGAAGAGATGGGGAGCGAGAGAGAGAAGAGAGGGGGAGGGGGAGAGGGCATCCGAGAGAGTGAGAGAGAGAAGGGGAGGGGCAGAGAGGGAGAGAAAGAGAGAAGGGGAGGGGCAGAGAGAGAGAGAGAGAGAGAGAGAGAGAGAGAGAGAGAGAGAGAGAGTATGTAACATCATAATATCATATAAAATAATCCACATTCCATCATAATAATACAAAACCATTATCCTTACATTGAAAATTTCTATTAATAAATACAATATAAAATAAAATATCGAGTTTTATATCCAATTCAACACCTTGCCTAAACCATAATACCACCACGGAACATTGAAATACATCTCTTAAGTCCTAATTCCAATATGAATTTTCTTGTTTATTTATGATTTTATGACCAAGAAGAGGTTATGACTCAAAGGAAGATCCCTCATCTATTCTCTTTGTTTTCCAGTATATGAAACATAAAGTAAGCCATAGTAACATATAAATTTTCTAATAAAAAAAACTCGTTCAATCAGTCCTAATTTCCAAAATTATGAAACATTATTCACTATTATGAACTACCATATCATTCTATCCATAACTAAATTCAAAACGTTATTACACTTAAAAAATCATGAAGACCCCTCATCTATTCTCTTTGTTTTCCAATGTACGAAGCATAAATTAAGCCATAGTAAGATATAAATTTTCTAATAAAAAAATCTCCTTCAGTCAACCCTAGTTTCCAAAATTATGAAACATTACTCACTCTTATGAAAAACCACATCATCCTATCCATAACTCACTTCAAAACATTATTGTAGCTAAAAAGTTAGAAATGATAGTAAAATCGAAACCGAATATATCACACAAAAGGAAATTTCCAAATAATTTTTAAATTATAAAAAAAATATATTTTTTTTAATCTCTCTTGCATACTCAATTATGTAAAACAACTTTAATGTAAATCCTACTCTTAAAATTTATTAGATAACTATTATAAAATTTACCTTTATACCCAATTTAATTTCCAATATACATATTAATATATTATTTGTAATTTTAATATTAATACCGTAATGTTAATTCATGAACAAGAACCACTACAAAATTATCTATTATAATTTAGATTAGATTACATCCATTCTTTTTTATTATTTAGCATACATGATAGAAAAGGATATTGTACAGGGAAACCTTAATGAAATTTATGGTGACTACGGATGTCTAGATATTTCTTTGAAAGTTAAATTGCTTTCATGAGCGGGTTGAGCTCTGGTTCTAGGGTTTAATGAAACTAGTGGCACAGAGTACCAAGCATCCATAGAGACTTCAAACATCTATTTCAAGAGTTTAAAACCCAAGGGATTGGAATAGAAAGAATAGAAAAGGGCCAAAATCAAATTAAAACAAATTTTGTCTTTGAGAATGGTAGGGGTTATATGAGAACTAAGACCCTTTGGTCCCTATGAATCCATGCTTTGGGAGTATCAATATTTCCATGTTAAAGTTAATTTCCCTTAATTTATAAAATGGATTAAAGAAGCTATGCCTAAAGACACATGGGCCAAATCTTGTAAATTTTATTGATGAAGATGATTTCATTTGTATTTGGGAGTATATGGTTTTATATATTATGAAACAGATATGGGTGAGATAAGGATGAAAAGTAGAGGTGTTGACAAGGTACAAGAGATGTTTCATTGTGCTAGGGTTTTTCTAAAGCATATATGGGTGAGATATAGGAGAAGAGAACAGTTGGTGAAAAGGTACAAGAGATATTGGGTGAAATCCCCTGCCATAATGAAATTAGGGACATGAAATCAACAATGTATACCTTAGACTACATAGAAATGAAAGGCTACATAGAAATGAAACCTAAATCGAACATCATAAACTAATTATCAAAATCAAAAAAGACCGGAGCCCGGTTTGAAGAGACTAAACTAAGGTGAGGGAGGTTAAACTAATTAAAAAAATAAAATAGAAACAACAAAATTACATTAACAAAATTACTTTAAATTTAAATAAACACAGTGGAAATAAACAGAGTACCTGAAATGAATTTGGAGTAGCGCAAGAGAATAGCGTAATAGCAGCAACAAGAGCACATTGGAAGATAACAACTCTCCCGTTGGAGGAAATGAATTTACTTCGAGAATAACAGAATCAAGAGATAGCACTGATCTCAATCATTTGGATGCAGCAGAGGATCTTCTGGAACAGTCAGATTTACAAAGAGACAGAGGGTATATGTCAATGAATAACAAAATCAAGAAATAGCATTGATCTCAATTGATTGGATGTAGCAGGGGATCTTTTGGAACAGTCCAAATCTATTGTGATCATCAATAGAAAGAGAATTCAACAATTGCATCCAACACCCTGGAACAGACTAGAGGTCGAGATCAATTGTTGTCCTCTTCTGCAAATTTTGGACACTAAATATTAAATTTTAACCACAAAGAGTTTGATTTGGAATAAAGACACGAAAAAACAAACAACAAAATAGCGCTTCCCATAAAACATATCACAAATTAACCATCTCAAAAGCATGAGGACGAAAGAGGGCATAGATTTGAAATTTATAGGTGCTTCAGCTTCCTTTTCCTTCAACCTAATAATAAATAAACAAATAAAAAATGTGGCAGATTCTATATATACCGATTCCTTTCTTTTTATTTTTACAGATGAACGGGTATGTTTAGTCACCTCCTTCATTCCAACTTTTTACGTGTTTCTGGCCAAGTCATCCATCATAATTATTTTTATTTTAGGAGGTCTCCCGCTCCTGCTTCTACCAACGGATAATCTTTTTTAGCCCACTAATCCTTATTATAAATTAATAATGTGTTCGGTTAATTATTTCACTAAAGAACTTGCCTTTTGTGTTCGAGTTTCTCCCGCTCCCTTCTACCAACGGATAATCTTTTTTAGCCCACTAATCCTTATTATAAATTAATAATGTGTTCGGTTAATTATTTCACTAAAGAACTTGCCTTTTGTGTTCGAGTTTCTGAGTGAAGAAAATTAGGTCACTATTATTTTTTCACATTTGAATTTCAATTATTTTGGAGTTTTTTTTAAATCATTAATAATAATAACAATATATATTTTTAAGGTCACAGCGAAGCCAAACACTAAAGTGGTGTATGAGACCCCCTTGTTTGTGGGACAAGGGCCCCATTTCTGTGCAGGGATTTGACTGCTAAGTCTATGAAGACATACATACTCTACCCCCTCTGCTTTCGAACCTATGACCTCTTAGGAGGAAACACATGCTCTTAATAAGATTTCATAAGGCTTCATTACATTGTAAGAGATTTAAGACATTATAAGTAAGAATTTAAAAATTAAACAATATTCAAAATTTAAAAATTCATAAATTAAAATAAATCAAAATTAAAATTTTATATGTTAGAAAAATATTTTTAATTTAAAATAAAAGAAAAATATATGGTCATTTTGTTTGCATTTCATACACAATTGTCAAAAGGTTGAATGATCAGATTTACATAATTTGACGATAATATTTTATCTTCGAGACACATAATGATTGTATATATGTACAAAAATAAGGAATTGAAAGCATTGTATTTTAATTTGACATCTTAGTTATGCTAAAATTTAAAGAAATATGTAAATATTCTATATTAACAACATGATATTTATTTTTCGATTGAAATTATTTTTTAACAAAATAAGAATTTTGATATGATTTTTAAATCTTAAAAATGATAAATGATAATCAAGTTTGAAATATATATTTAATGTGGAGTAGTGTATTATTATTTTCTTTTACAAAATAAAAACATATTAAAAACAATTTTAAGAATTAAAATTTACTTATATTTAGTTTCTTTTATAAACAAAAATCATAATAAAAATATGTATTTATAAAATATTTAGTTTTAGTGTTTTTATGTTATATAAAATACCTTTTTTAACTTAAAAATATAGGAAAATAATTAAAATTTAACATATAATATTTAAAGAAATATTAGCATAATAAAAACATATTTTAATGATTATTATAAATAAACTATGCAGCCTTACTAACCACGATTAATGTAATTACAGGTGATATAGCTTTTCATGAATAATGATGAGTAAATATGGACTAAGAGATAGTAGTGTTAAGAGATAGAAATTTGTGATGGTTGTCCCCAACCTTAGTTTAACTAAAATATGATAAGTTTTCCCACTATTTCAAAAACCTTTAATTAAAATATTTCAATGTTTTCTCTAATAATGTTATTTGATATAAAAGAAAACAAAATATTAAAAGCCAAAAAATTGTTTCATTCATAACTATTTTTTGCCTTCCAATATAAACAAAATGTACAATTTTTTTTACTTTGATATAATGTTGACACTTAACCTATTGATTTTAAATAGTTCTGGATATTAAAAGAAACATTTTATTGATATAATTAATTTTGACTTCATATTAACTTTGAGTTACCAATCACATTTGAAATAGTAAAAATATAATTTGATAATAAAAACTTGTAGTTTTCAAATTAAAAAATGCATGTCAAAATGAAGAGTAAATCTATTATTATTGACACCTAAATAAACACATGTAAAAAATATATTGAAACCTAAATTAAAATATGATATATATATTATTGAATACATAAAAATGAAATAACATAGAGAAATGAAACTAGCTCTATTTGGTACTTTTAGTAACTTTGAAGAAGTAGCTCTCTTTCATCACTTATAATAACTTTAAAGAAATATTAATAGTTGATAATAGAAAGCACATAATCATAAAAAGCTTACACTACTCTAAATTACATAAAGTATTTGTTGCCTAAAATATAACTCTCAATAATTAAAACTTAAAATTTCCAACTAAAAAAAACCGAAAAAGAGTAATTCAATTATATTGATATTGAAGCTACATGAAAAAATGAGTTAAGAAAGAAATAAAAACATATCACTAACTTTGTTTCTCTACTACCACTGCTTCTGCAATTAACCCTGTAATATTAATTGAATTGCTGACGGAAAAAACATGATGAATTATATTAATTAAATTGTTAACCACCAAAAACCTATCAATTATATTGAATGGGTTAATAGGAAAATACAAACATATAACGAGCTGCCTCTCTACGATTAATATTAATTGAATTGCTGACCGCCAAAAGCAATGGGTGAAAAAAAACGTGTGCCAAGATTACATAAAGTACTATATATTGAAAATTCAAATTGAAGTATGGACATTCCAAATTTGAACCCACGCGGATAGATGACGTAGTTGCGTAGATAATTTATTGAAAAGCATTTCTTGAAAAGAAAACCCAACTTTATATACCGAAAATTCAAATTGAAGTTTGAACATTCCAAATTTGAACGCACGGGGATAGATGACGTGGTTGCGTAGATAATGTCTTGAAAAGCATTTATTTAAAAGAAAACCCAACTTTTTATATGAAAATTTCAAGAAAAGCATCTCATGTTTTTTTCGTTAAAGTATGATCCAATCATCACAACTTTTTTCAGATACATTGCTTTTTTCGGATATTAGGGATGGCCTGGAATATTTACGCGGCTTTGAAATAGATGATGTTCTCTTCTATCGTCGAAAGTTCTCTTCTATCTATCATCTGTATTTGCTCATCTAAAAGACCCGAAAAATCACTAACAAAATTAGCACACTTCTTCTTCTACCTATCATCTCTTTGTCTCCCTATCATCTCTTTGTCTCCCTTTCAGGTCACAGCCTTTCATTGTTTGGGAAAACCTGATAGGTACTTGGAGTACCATATCCATCTTCCAATTCATACACGCTGTGATGCCGACATTCCCAACCTAACTGTTAACTCCTTGACAGTACCTCCTTCCTCGTTGTTTTTATCAACGACGGAATTTGAGCGGTTGAGGAAAGTGCGATCTCGATTAGGTTGAGGAATTGAGATCTGGATTTATTCGTATTTATCGGCGCACGACCAGGAAATCAACATTAGGTTAAGATATTGATACTACTATTTCCATAAGCAAATGGCTTATTTCTGAAATACAGTTTAAGCATTCAGGGTTAGCTGTTCATATAATTTTTCGTTGAGCACAAGTTAGGGTTCCTACCAATTCCACTCAATAGTTGAGCCCAGATTGCCTGCAAAATGTGTCATCGACGGTCGCGGTGTGGCACTCAAATAAACGAAGATTTGCTCAGTTGCGTGGGCATGATGCTTTCGATCTTGCAGCGTCCAGGCAAATCTGTATGTCAAGAAAATATGCGTTGTCTGGTTATTTTATGTACTGATTGAAATAATTATTTACCTCGTAGTTAGTCATATTTATGTGTAAGGTACTGATTTCTTTTCCTCCATGGCAGAGATGGCTTCGAATTCATCGAACGCACCCTGCGATGCCTGCAAATTCCTAAGAGAAAGTGTACTTCAGAGTGTGTATTCGAGCTGTATTTTTATCTGGAAGAACCTCAAAAATTTACGAATGCTCACAAGATCTTCGCAGCCAGCAACGTGGGCAAAATTATCAACGATTTGGAGAGTCACCAGTGGGAGCGGAAGCCAAAGCTCGTTATGGGTGGGTTGGAGCAATCTCCATCCGCCAGTGATAGGTGCAACAGCTTACAGAAAGCACTGGTGACTGCCCATGCAGATCTCCTTCAGTACATCTCTCCAGTGGAGCCTGTTCTTAATCTACATAATCCAGACTCCACACTGCCAGAAGAGCTACAGCTGAATAAAGAGCAGCTTCCAGAATTGGCCTTGAGAATCGGCGGTTCCTGCGATGCTAGCCTGGTTGAGCTAGGTATCACAAATCATGCCTATGCCAGTGACCGCGGTAGGTGCAGTAGACCAATAAATGTTTGTATTTGCATTTTGGAAGTGTTTGCTCTAGTGTATGTCAATGTTTTTGTGGCTGTGATTCTGTTAGTTCTTTTGTTTTTCTTTGTATGTCTCTGAGTTGTGTGTCTGTACCTTGTAGCTTTTGAATAAGGAAGAGTGGATCTGAATTTGACGAAGACGATCAAGGATGCAGGGATGATATTTGTTATGGCCATGACAGGTATTTATTTCATATTCGTATTGATGTTTTATTCTTTTGTTTTGATGGCATAAATTAGAATAGAATTTTCAATTTTCTTGTTCTTTATTTTTACTTTATCTCCTTCACTACTTCCTTTCCTTAATGTTAATGTTTTTAAATCTTTAGGTTCTGTTATTATCCTTATATCTCATTAACATATTTTTTCTCTCTTATTGATCTACACGCAATTTTATTAATTTTTCTTAATTTTTAGTTTTCTTTAGATTTTCTTGATATCTTCTTGGTCCTAAACCATTTCGATCTTTTTGCTCTGTTCTATTTGATCTTATTGCAATATTATTTGTCATAAAGCTTTGAAAACATTTTTAATTCTGGATTTTACACAATATTTGAAATTTTTTCCTAGTCTAACTGTCTAAATTGTTTCTCAAACTTCTCTAAAGCGTTTCATAGGAAACTCTATATCATTTCCTAGTTCACCTTTCCATTTGTTTTTTCTCTCTTCCAACCCTTTGCATTTACTTCAGAATTGATGAATCCTACTACCACCTTCATAACATTCGAGACTCCACATATCTTGACTATCTACTTCAACTTGTTAGGAGGTAGTTGCTTCTCACTATCATCATCCATTGTTTTCTTGAAAGGATCTGATGCCTCTTCTTCAATAGGCTATAATTCTCTTTTTACTCCTTACTCTTACCGCGTCCCTCAACATCAATTCAATTTAGGTACTTTAAATTTTTATAAAAACTATTTCCTTACATTTCATTCTTTATTTTTATTTTTTTTAAATATTTGATTTATTCAATAAATAATTATATTAATTTGGTTTATATAACAAATAAAATTAATATCATATAATTAAAGTTGTTCTACATTCTATCTTATTTGATTTATGTCATTTATATTTATATGGTTATCAATGATTTTTTTTACTTAATTATTGTATTTGAATTGTTTAGTTATATTTATGTTTGTATAATTATTTATTGATTTGAAATTATACAAGAATATTTTTGTAAATTAAATGTTTTGATTTATAACTTATTATTTTATTGTATGTAATTAATTTTTTTTTTGGAAATGGGATAATATAAGATAATTTATTCATGAGTAGATTTTTATTTTTATAAGATATGTGAAATGAATGTGCTTTTTCATTTAAATGTGAAAAGAGGCTTAATTAATTTTTTTTAAATGTACCCATACATTGTATTTTTTATAATATGATATATTTGTTAGATGACATGACATTAATATTTATGTAGAGACATTGTTTTTTATTTATTATGATATGTATATGTTGGTGTATTTTATGTGTTTCTTAAATGAAAACAATTTTTGTTTGTTTATGTGATATGATGGTTGTGCTTTTGCTAATTAGATAATATGATTGCATTGAAAGAAAATATGCTGTTGAAAATTGTTTGCATGTTTAATGTGTATATGTTTTGGTATGTATTTGTTTTATTGTTTTTTTAGATGATATAATGATTGTGTTTCTTAGATAATATGATGATAATTGATTTCTGAATTATAAGATGTTTTTCTAGCTACAAGATGTGGATTGTATTTGTTAAATGATATGATTATGATAATGATGATTATGCTTTTTTTTTGTTAAATGTCATGATTTTTGTTGTTTAATGATATGATGCTGATAATGAGAGAGAGAGAGAGAGAGAGAGAGAGAGGCAGGGGGTGGCAGAGAGAGAGAGTAGGGAGACGGGGAGAGAGAGCGGGAGACAGTGAGGGTGAGGGGAAGAGAGAGTGGCAGAGAGAGAGAGTAGGCAGACGGGGAGAGAGAGCGGGAGACAGTGAGGGTGAGGGGAAGAGAGAGGGAAAGGGGGAGAGGGAGATGGAGAGACGGAGGGAGAGAGAGGGATAAGGAGGAGGGAGAGGGAGAGAGAGAGAGAAGATGAGTGGGAGGGAGAGGAAGAGAGGGAAGGAGAGGGGTAGGGGGAGATTAAGAGGGAGGGAGAAAGCAGGAGAGTGGTGGGAGGGAGCAGAGGGAGGTAAAGTGAGGGAGAAAGAAAGAGAGAGAGAGAGAGCGTAGGACGGGGAGAGAGAGAGAGAGTGAGTGAGAGGGAGAGGGAGAGAGGGGAGAAAGAGAGAGATGGAGGGAGGGAGAGGGAGGAAGAGGAGAGGGGGAGGATTTAGGGTTTAAGGTTTCAGGTTTAGGTTTTGGGGGTTTAGGGTTTAGGGTTTCGGGTTTATGGTTTAAGGTTCATAACACTTTAGTAAATGATTTTAATAAACACTAAAATAAAAGTTACAAAACACTTTTTAAAATGTTATAAAATTCTTAGAGTTTAGGATTCAAGATTTAGGATTTAGGGTTCCAGGTTTGGGGTTTAGAGTTTCGCTTTTACTGTTTAGGGTTTAAAAGTTACAAATAGTTTTTAAAATATTATAAAATTCTTAGGATTTAGTGTTTAGGGTTTAGGGTTTATAACACTTCAGTAAATGTTCTTAATATACACTTAAATAAATGTTACAAAACACTCTTTAAAATGTTATTAATTAATTTGGGTTTAGGTTTTAGGTGTTAAACATTTTCTCCAATTTTCTCACTAGATCCATGTCGTTTTAGCTAGGAAAACTAAAGTACCTATAACATCTATGGCTAGTGTGTTGCAATTTCATCGAAGAATTTTTTTGGATGTTTTTGCCTCAGGTAATGATTCTACTTCCTACAATCACTTCTATCATTTAATATATTCTAACAAATTATGTAGCACAATATGTTTACTCCAAATTTAGAGAAGGATGTTATAGAAGTAACCCTTACCATTTTTATGACAGTAGTGATATCAATATATGTCTCCATTAGCTCCTCACCATAATAAGAATAACACTGCTTCTATCATTACTCTCTTGATTTTTCCTCTCTTGAATGGGGTAATTTCTCTTTTGAGCTACTGTTATTAGTTGACATATTTCACTTCTCTAATTCTATTTTTATGTAAGACAAAAATACTTTCTGCAATTGAAAATTGAGACATACATTTAAAAATTGAACACTAAAAAATAATATAAGAAAAATCCTCGACACCCTCGACACAGTTACATTAGTGAATCTGCAGGTCTTTCTAGATATAGTGAAACAACAATTGGAACTTATCCATACTTTTCTAGATATAGTGAAACAACAATTAGAACTTATCCATACTACCTCCCAGGATAATTCAAATTTCTACTCGGAAAGAAATCAAAAGCAATGATAATCACATTGTGTACCTTTTGGAAGACATCAGTTTTGGTATTTTTGTAGAATCCAATCAACATTGCCATACATATAATTAAATTTAGAAAAACATATCTATACTT
>APFE031563421.1:0-10997 GCA_000404065.3 Pinus taeda
TTCATGGGGAAATTTTGGGAAGTAAGGAGGGATGTTAGGAAGTAGGGAAAAGTGGAATCTCAGAGGTTGAGTGAGGGGAAGGGGTCCAAAAGGGCAAAACACAGGCCTAGCCTAGAAAATTGCCAAGTTGTGGCAAGAAACTAGGGTTTGTGCAAAAATGAGGAATTTGGGGGATCTCAGTGATGGGAAGTGTTCGATAAGGTATATTAAGGATAGGGGAAGGTGTATGAACATCTGGATACAAGTTTTGCTAATGATTTGACCGTCCAAGAGAAATTGCCTTCAAAACCCTAGGAGAGGGAAATGACCTTACCTAGGCGCAACTGAAGCATGAAAAAGGTGTGAAATGACCCAATGGAACCTGACATGATGATGAAAACCCTATGAATGATGATAGAATCAGCTGAATAGTGACATAGACTGACATTTGGGCAACTTTGTAAGGAGTGAAAGCAAACCCTAGACCTAATGCCTAGTGACCAAATTTTGCTTGAAGACTCATTAAAATGACAAAATTTGATTTTGACACCTTAAAATCACTTTGTAAGAGCATGTTTGATCACTGAAGGAAGGCTGGAAAGACTGACACTAACATTGAGAAAACTCACCAAAATAGAAGTACATTTGCAATCAGAGTGAGGGAGACTGTCGATAGAGGGTGCGTAGTGATTATTGACATATGTTGCGTATTACATTGTATTTATGTATTATGTAGTCACTTTCACTAGTAATCATGCAAGCCTTATCTTTAAGAGTTGTGCAGTGCCTATGTAATCTTGCATTGAAAGAAGTGCACTTGTAAATTCTTCAAAATTGAGCATGCATGAGAAAGTGACTTTGACACTTAGAATTTGACGGAACATCATCCAACCTTGAAGAAAATATGAATAATCAAGGAATGATATATCCTAGGATCACAAGTAGGCTCCAAAATTCAAGCATAAGCAAATAATTGGAGGGTGTTTGTCGTAGCGACAACACATGGTGACACGTTGGTAGAACTCCAGCTTATCTGCTCAGGTTTCACCCTTAAGTTCAAGGTCTTTGTATTTAAGGAATTATTGATTGATCACGTAGATTACCTTGGCTCCCCCATTTGACCCGGTTATGGATATAGTCTCCTTTACTCCATTTCTCAGCTAAACACATCCATAAAGCTTCCCAAATCACAATTTTTTTGATTCAGGAGAAGGGTAATATAAAATTGTGAGTTTAAGATAATTAGAGTCTTATTTTCCATCTCAGGTGATGCTCTGCTACTAACATTTTTGAACAATACCCCAGCAGAGTCACTACAGGAACACAAGCATTGCTTCGCTACTAGCGAGCCTGAATATTACCTTCATGAAGTTACTTGCTTCACCTCTCTGCACAAGAATCCTTTCTCTTCTTTCGCCCTTTATTTATTTATTTACAGTATTGTGCTTAGGTACTTATTTATTTCACTGGGGTAGAAGAGGGGTCCCGACTTATTAAGACCATAAGAAGTTGTTCCCTTATAGAAGGTTATATATACCATTGATATTGGTTTGCTTGCTATTGATTTTTCCCTTTCCTTTCTTCTACTCGATCTGAATGGCAAGAAGAACACCATTTAATTACAACACCAAGTCAAGGAATGAAGATCCTAGAATAAATATGGGCTTCATGGTTCAACCAAAGGATTTCCATTTGAATGGATCATATTTTCCATTTGGACATCGTTGACTTTAAAGATATGTAAACCCAAGATAGAAAAGAAGATAACAGATAAGCCAAGAATTGTTCATCATCACAATTTCCCTTTTCAAGTTTTACCACATTTCCTTTTGAGCCAAGCGAGAGAATTTTCATGCTGAGTCTTACTAAAGAAAAGAAATAAATACAAGACAAGTCATAATAGGAAAATAAAAGAAAAATTAGAGTGGAAGTAAACTTTGACTGTAAAGCAACATGGAAGAAAAACAAAGAAAACAAACCAAATGCAAGGACTAGTGCAAAGTAAAATTCAAAGGTCATCCAATGAAATGAGGGGACTAAATGCACCTAAAACTACTCCTAACCTAACGGGCTAGAAGGACAGGGCTAAATGTAATAGAATTTCCAATTTGCCACCGTAACCGCTCTCGACCTGCAATCACAAAGATACAAGCAATTAAAAGCAATATAGAGCTTTTTGCAAGAGTAAAGATAATAATTTTAAAAGCTCGAGCAATGAATTGAAGGTATTTCTTATAAATAGAATAATATGTCATACCAGTTGGTTTGAGCCAGTTTTGAGCTTTACCTCATTGACTGAAATATTGAACATACAAACCTTGAAGGTTTCTCACGAAAGTACATTATTTTGTGCTTTCATTTTTAGCAAACATCAAGAAATATTGAAACTTATTGTTTGGGATGAATCTTGCCAGGTAATATTTCTCTAACCATTTAGCGATTGGATCATGATATCCAAAACAACAAATTTGAAAACCTTGATGCTCATGAGAAAATGAATTTTCAATTAACACATTCAAATTGCAAAGGGAATCTTCTGAGGGGGATTTTATATGATCTTGTTCGGAAGCCTTGTCAAGATGGTGAGAACCTGACATAACCATTAGCTCATGTTGAAGTGCCTCAGTTATCTGACAAGCATTTGAATCATGAAATCATAAACAATGAAGATCAGTGGATTCAAATAAATCAATCAATGTAAAATGACTATGACCAGATTAATGAATATAACATCCTCGATTCTCCATTGGTTCCATTTATATCTGATTAGACATCATGCCAAAAATATGAAATCTTAAGGCATTTAAAACAATCATTGACATTGCAAATTTAGGAAACCAATTAGGATACCAGGCTGGTGAAATATTGGAAACAAGGGTAAAATAAAATCAAGTATTCATATCAACACAAGGGTTTTGACTCGTTGAATGACTCAACCATTTTCAATAATTGAAGAAGAGATATTTCACCCAAAATATGATTAGCTTCATAACATAAAAAAGACGAATGAGAAAGTAATCAATCTCGGAGAAGCTTGAAAGAGAGAAATTCTCCAACCCAAAGGGACCCTTGCCTTAATAATCACTGAAACTATATAGATCCGCAAAAGATGTGCTCTCTAAACCTAGATGAAGTGAAAGGGATTTGCATGATGAAGAATTAACCAAACAAGAATATTTTATCTGATCAAAAACTCTATATTGAGGGTTTAGGGGATTAGCTTGAAAACGTTGAAAGTCCTTTAAGAATGAGCTCACTTCCAATGGATGAGCATTAAGGAAATAATTATGTGTGAAGATCTGCATCAAACTTAGTTCGAAGATCTCAATAGGATTGTGAGAAATTGACATAACCATCAGCAGGGGCTGAAGTGCCTCGACTTCCTGACAGGTCTCTGAACTTTCTAATGGTGGATCATCGATTTTGGGTGGCTTAGAAAAATGAAATGATAAATATGCGCCACTATAATTAGATGTATCAATGAAAAAATTATTAATTCCATTGGTTTTCTCAGACTTAAGATTAAACATATCAAATTCCTGATGGATAAAGCATTGAGGTACATTAGTCAGAAAACTCCCTTGATCATTTAGAGTTGTAACATCTTCCTCCTAACTTATAAAACATTTACAATTGAATGGATCATGAATAATAGGTTCGATATTTTCATCCTATGATGGTAGAATCACACCATCTTGTACCTGATTACGTCCATGATCAGCTGGATACATATCTAAAGGATTTAGAGAGATGTTGGTATAAAAAACTTATAGAACACATTCAGGTACAATGAATAGTGTGTTAGAGGTGAGGAAAGATGAAAAGACTCAGGAGAAAAAACACCAGTTGTAACTAAATTAGATTGAGCTTGTGAGAAGAACGGATCAATATTCATGTTATACCCCATGATATTATTTTCATCATCATAATGATCGAAGATAGGCATACCAATGTAAAATTCAAATCGATCTTGGTTTTCCTGAACAATGTATATTGAAGATTCAAAAGCCTAACAATTTGTTTCTTCAAATTTGATATCTGAAGATGCATGTCTCAAAGAAATTTCAGAATCATTCTGAATTGAAATAGAATCTCATGCCATAAATGAATATTGCAATATTTTGAATTGATACCGTACAAATCCAAGTGCTTAGAAGAAGGAAAGATATCGTTCGATGTACTTGGATAGCCATCACCACATGTGTTAATGGAAACATAGATGTCATGGTGATGATTGTCTAAAGTCTCAACATGAATGAAGGATATGGAATAATTTGACAAGTTATCAAGATTGCGAGATCCATGATTAGCAAGAAATGCAAGATTGTCATCCTGGAAGAGGGAAGAAAGATGAAACATATCTTCACTTCTTTGCTCCTCTACCTGTGAAATGCAACTACCTTCTATATGATCACTACTTGAAACAAGAGGTTGAACATCCTTAAGAGTTGAAGTAGGTTGATTAAGTGGGTCATGAAACAAGGAATCATGAGACATGGATAGTAGAGGTTGAAAGGTATCCCTTGAGGCAGTCAAGTTTTCATTTGGATAAGATTCAAGATTGGACTTACGTGCACTAATGTGATCTTGAAAAGCTAAGGGATAAACTTTAAATTTAGGCTCCATGCCATTATTGAACCAATCCAAGTTATCCTCAATAGGATCTATATCATGGGAAAAGGGTGGAGGTTGAATGGACGGATCAACAATTTAATTTTCATATTTCACGAATTTAAAACCATCACTAAGAGGCACCCAAATTGGTACTAGAAAAGGAGGATGACAAGGAACAAAAGGAATAGTAGGTTCCTCCTCTAAAATTAGAGGTGTCTCATGTTTTGTAGAGGTTGGGGAAGGAGAATCATCTGGGGGTTCAGATTCAAAAGATCTCAAAGTGAGTAAAATCAAACTCTGAAATTTTTCCATGATGAAATTTGAATCAATCACTCCCTTGGAGAATTCATAGCAAAGGTGAATAAATCGTTGAAGAAAATCCTCTATAGATTCATCAAGTTTCATTCTAAGAAAATCAATCCTTTTATAAACATCTTGATAGTCATACCTATCAAAGGATCCACGAAGCTCCTTAATAAGTTGCTCGAGTGAATGTATGGAAGCAGCGGGTAACATATGACACCACCTTTTAACTCGACCTTCTAATGTGAGGGTGAACAACGTGCTTTGAACATCTTTACAATGAATTCAATTAAAGAGACAAAAATTAATAAATTGAAAGAAGTTTCCAAGAACAATTAGTTCACCCTCGCCATCAAACATAAATTGTGACAAGTTCTGAATAATTTATGTGGGGATGTTAAAATCAAGACCCTTGGAAAAATGTCTTGGGATTATGATTTGGGAAAGAGCCATTTAAGATAAGAGATTCAAAACAAATTCAATGGACACATCTTGTCTTTAGTCCCTCCTTCTAGCACCAACTATTGAAGGTACTGGAAAACTATCAACCAAGGGGGTCTCCCCGAAGTGAAGTCATAATTAGACCTCACACTGTTTGGAGTAGGAGCCCCAACCAGACAATATTGTAGGTTTCCATTGTCCTTAAGTATTTTCCTTGTCTTCCATTATTAACATAAGAGGTTATACAAACATTATTTGAAACAATCAAGTAAGGTGGCATTGTGAGGCATACAATTGCGATGTGTATAAGTTACTTTCATGGCAATGAGAAAGACATTGAGCCTCTAGAAGAAAAGTAATAGTACTATCCTAAAAGAGACACATAAGAGCATAAGAGGATAATTATTTAACCTACAAAGTAGTTCACAAGAAAACAACAAAATACAAAACATCTTCAACAAGATAAGTACCAAATCCACCGAAATAATTTAACTCCCTTAGTACATATGAACGAAACATATACCACAAGCATCTAAAGAATAGTCCTACAAAATTCACAATACATGCATGAAAATGTGTTGGATCATAGAGCTTCATATATTAAGTGGAAGTGCTAAGATATACAAGTAAAATGCTACCACACTAGCAACAATAGTGGAAAATTAAGTCACCACTTGCTCCTCCAAAGAAAGATCTTCTCTCCCATTCCAATGCTAGAGAAACCAAGGTGGGAATTTCAAGTATCAAAAGTCATTTTTCTTGAGTTATGAGGGTGAATTTATAACAAATGAGGTGACTCTCCACCTCCCATGTGACTCTTGACATCCCTCGTGACTCTAGAGCTTCTACAATGACTTTTCAAATCCTTACATGGCCTTTGAGTTTCTATATGACTTTAGAACTCAATAGTGACTCTTAATATTCCATGTGGGACCCTTGGTCTTCCACATATTTTACATCTTCTCATTTGGGAAATTATACAATTACATTCCACAAATGATGTAGAAAGACATTATGACACATGTGTCTCTTTTGATGACTCTTGACAATGATTGCATGGAACTTTGTGATGATGTGACATTGCCAAGTTAATCCTTTTGATGCTTTATGTAACACCGTCATCCCACATCTACCCAAGTAACTGACCAAATGGGGTAAATATGCAATGAGAGGCCAATATAATGCGATTCAACCTCCTAGATGACCTTAAGGAAGTGGAATCGACAAAAACCCATAACACAAGCCTTCTATACCAGCTATAAGACTCCCAAAAGCCTTCTGAGTCATCCCCATAACCAATCCCTGGGTCCCACTAAGTTTTTAGAACATTAAACCCCTATATGCTCCCTTGATATGGAAAAGGGTGCGTCTGGGAGGCTCCAGTCACTCCCACAACAAGGCATGGGTGTGTTTGGGAACTTTTCTCCTCAGTCTTGTGCCTACGACTCTGAGATTTTGCCAATTTTTCAGGCCCAGAGCCCAGGTCACTGCCCAAAACTCCATGACATGTTAAAAAATGAAATTTCACATCAAAACAAAGATACATTTGCAAACACATCAACAAGGACTAGATTGCACCCCTACTAGCCATGACAAGCATTTCATCAAACATGTCACAAACATGAAAGCTACAAGTCTTAACATCAGAACTGAGCATAGGGGTCTCATACTTATCTGAGAATCACTAAGAAGCATTGATTTCCCAACACATTAGATGTAATTTCATTTATTAGGTCATTATTAGATACATTTTTCATTCATTTACAAGTAAAAACATGATGAGAGCCATACATAGACAATGTCATAATACATGTTCATAACCAGCATAATAATAACAAAAATAACAGAGAAAAAATAGCCAAAACAGTATAATACTCATGAAATAACAAGGAGAAATAACCTCATATTAATGATGCAAAGGCTAACCAAGTTTGGGACTTCCATGAACCACCTAACCATAGATTGGTTGAACCAAATATTTCTTTTAGCCAATCACTCTCGTGCCATATTCCAAGCATGAATGCGGGACTTAAAACCAAACTCAACTAGGGCTTCTCGAGGCTACACCACCTCACCCTCATCAATAGAACCAGGCATTATCGCAATCCATCTTGGATCACTAGGCCATAAAAAAACATGGATGCCACTAGATTTATCCACCTATACCATGAGAAATTTCCCTCTCTCCTAGTCTTTAGGCTTTACCACAATCCACGTCGGATCACTAGGCCCTAACTAAGACTCCACCCTTTAGGCTTTACCATATATCCTTCCATTCACCAAAAAGGATTCCTAGGCTAATCAAGGGAAACCACCTCTATGCTTTATCGTATATCCCACCATTAATCAGTGGAGGATTCCTAGGCCCACGGAGAGACACAATACCTGGATTTACAGAAACCCACAGTCTAGTTCAAGGGTCACTAGGCCAGTGGATTTACGACAATCCACATTCTAGTTCAGGGATCACTAGGCCATGTGTTCTTTATTTCAGAGATCCACCTCACTTAGCTTCAAATCCATCCGGAAATCCAACTCAACCAAAACATGACAACCCCATCACACCATGGTTATCCAAAAATGGCAAGGCTAGGCTGAAAACACTGTCACACCTGGAAAAACCCATGCCATGACAACAAAGGACCACATGAAATACCATGCATGCCAAATATAGAAAGGAAATCACACATGCAAATCGATACCTGCAAATAATCTTATCGTAGTTGTTTGATCTTGCTCTTCCTTGCATGCTCATTCCTTCCTCTTTCCTTCTTTTCCTTTCTTGATCCAATTCCAAAGTTCTCCAAGAAAACTCTAAGTGTCCAAAAGTGAGAGAGAGAGATATATAATAATGAGAGAGCTCCAAAATTGAACTGAAAAAAGGTACCAACTAATCTTCATAAGCCTTTTTTATTAAATGAGGCCTCTATTTTCTTCATTTTCCATTATTTTCCTTCATGTTCCTCCTCACATGCAAGTTGTGACCTTTCAGCTTCCTTTTCTCCTAATTTCCATTATTTTCATAAATAAATGTGCCAAAAATTCAATTTTTCCTTTCCAAATCCTTTTCCATTGCCTTTGCCAATTTCCTTAGCCATAATAAACCAATGAACACCCACACTAGGATGTCTTGCCCAACATTCATCTTGGAATAAGTGTCCCATCTACCGTGGTTATTATTTTTCCTTTATTAATTTTTATTACATGGAATTTTCACTAGGGTTGTTACACTTTCTTTGCATTTTCATGATGGATCTTGCATGTGTTTCATATTCATCCACCAAGGGGTTGATTGATATGGAGTCTTTATGCAATCTATATCTTTGATCTTCTATGGTAAGCTAGTTTCCCTTCATCTTCTTGCTCGATGACTTCTCCATGGTTCCAGCTTCACAAGTGTCTTCTCGTATGATCTCCTTCTCTTTCTCTCTGAGCATCATCATGTCATGTCAAGATGTAGTACCTTCCAGTGGAATCCACTCATGACAAGAGGACATTAGCCCAAAAATATCCTAGTCTAGCTTTCTTCATGAAAATGACTAATTGAGTTGGGACTGGGAACTAGATATGGAAGAAGACTCAAAGATTGCACAGTGTGTAGTTCCAAGGGCTAGGAGTGATGGAATGAAGCTTGAGACTGTGCAATGTGCAGTTTTGTAGGCTTGGGAAAGATGATTGTGCAATTGAGGAGCCCAGTGAGGCAGTGTTGAGACTTAAGATTACCCAATGCACAATACAGGAGAGAAAGAGGCCAAGGGATTGCACATCAAGAAGGCAACTTGATGATTGAGATTGTGTAATGCGTAACAAGAGACTGGTTGGGAGACAAGATTACATAGTTTATTAGGGTAGGAAGGCAATTCTTGAGCATTATTATTATGCAATGCATAGTCCTTGGAGGCCGAAAATGTGCATTGCACAGTTCCAAGAGATAAGGGATCAACTTGAGGCTTGCCACTGTGCAATGCACAGTTCGGGGAGGTTGAGTGAGTCTAAGCTAATCGGGAAAGATGTTTTCTAGAATTTGACTAAGTATGGGATCAATGAGGTAGAGATGAAACCAAGATAAGACTTAAACATGATCACACACTCAGAACAATTGAAGATGCAACATTGAACACTCAGCACCCAGAGTCAACATGATCCCATTGAAGTGACGGCAACACAACACTTTCCTCCAAGTGCAACACTAAATATACACTTTGCGACAACAGTGATGACACTAGTGTGACATTGCATAAAAAATTTGGAATGAAGTATAATACATGTCTATATAATAAATAGGACCCATTGGTACCAAATTTTCCTCCTGAAATGAACCATGAATATGCTTTTACATCGTGTGACACTTCCCATGTTTGAAAGACAACAATTGAGACAGTAAGATAAAACTGCAAACGACGCTTGCAAACGCAAATGACATTGAAAGCGACACATGCCAGAGTGAAGATAACATGAAAATGACACTTGTTAAAGTGAAAGGAAGAAAAATCAATAGTCATAAATATGAAAGCGACAATTGCGAAAGCGAAGGTGCGTCAGAGCGACAATTGAGAAAACTGACCGGAATAAAAGTACATTTGCAATCATAGTGAGGGAGATTGTCGATGGAGAGTGCACAGTGTATGTTGCACAATACATTGTACTTGTGAATTACGTAGTCACTATCACTAGTGATTGCGCAAGCCTTACCTTTAAGAGTTTTGCAATGCCCATGTAAGCTTACATTGAAAGAAGTACACTTGTAAATTATTCAAAATTGAGCATGCATGAGCAACTGACTTTGACACTTAGAATATAAGGGAACATCAACTAACCATGAAGTAAATATGAATGATCAAGGAATGGCAGATCCTAGGATTACAACTAAGCTCCAAAATTCAAGTGTAAGCAAATTTTTGGAGGGTGTTTGTCGCAGCGACAACATATTGGACATAGGAGCCTATTTTGGGCCCTTGCAGTCCTCAACTGCGTAGTCTCTTGAGCCTCTCCTTCTACCACAATGAACTATCCGTTTATAGTGCCCAATCATGCCTCCCTACCTCCTAGACTTTCCCACTATGCAATCGCTGACTTGCCTCTTCCTTAGCTACTGCGCACTTTGCAGTCATAGTACCTAGTCCCTCACTCCCTATCTATTGTTGTTGTGCACTATACTAAAGAAGGCCTCTCTCCTCGATATTTTTTATTATCCCACCACAATCAGCATGTTGCATGAGAAATAAGGTAGACTAGGTGATTTCAAAACTTATGTTTTCTTGTCATGAGTGAACTTCACTTGCAGGTGATATGATCTTAACATGGCAGGATAATGCTCAAGGTGGACATCAAGGAGATGCTGCAAGAAGACACTTGTGGAGGTGATATCCAAAGAGAACAAAGAAACAAATGGATATTGAACTGTGACAAGTGGATGAATATCAAGAAGACACGGAAGACTCTATATCCTAACTAGACTTTGGAGGAGGAATATGAAGTACAAGAATATCTATCATGAAGATGAGAAGGCAACAGGCAAGAAGAGAGTTTGGCATTGATACAGTAAATGAAGCCTTGTGTCATTGCCGCGAAGTCATGGCTTCACAAGGTGTCACCATTAAATTCATGTGTTTTCATTGTATTTTTCCACAATTTGTGGAATATAATATTGTATTTCCGAA
>APFE031563425.1:2353-18469 GCA_000404065.3 Pinus taeda
ACATAAGGTTCCTTCAGGAATTCCTTGCAGGGGTTCATATCAAATTTGAAGTTTTTAAACCACTCCTGCCCTCCTCTCAGAATTTCAGTCACCCTAGCAATAACCTCTGGAGATACTGAGAATTCTAACATAGACACTTTAGAACTTAAACCTGTAAAATTTAAGGCAAATGCTTTTGTTACCTCAGCATGTCCACCCTGCAGCTTCTCACAAAATGTCCAGCAACTAGCATCCTGAAAAGCTTGTCTTACACCTTCATCTCTTAATGCAAGATCCAATCCCATGGGTTCTGTTCTTTGACATCTTCCAGACCGATGCCCGTTCTTCTCCATTTCGCTTTGAAAACTTTCGCACAGAGAGACACCACCAGCTTCAACTCAAATGGCAAATTCAAATTTTGGAACGCAGGCTCGCTTGCAATCAAGTTCTTTAAGGAAGAAACTCGGGCTCCTTTGCAATTTAACAGTCTTATCATACAAACGGGTCAGTTCATGCATCACCAACAGACATCATAACACTGCCATGCATTACAAAACCATTCGAATGATTTTTATGTGCGTGGCTATGAACCTATTGGTGGAATGATGGCTCATAATCGCTTGGAAAGGACGCCAACTGACAATAAACGGACGGACACACTGACTCATCCCCCCAAACATGACATTTTAAGAATCAGTGCTGCAAAATTCCCGAATCCATGATTTCGTAGCGCAGATAGTTATAAATTATCAAAATGCGCTACGAAATGGCTGGTTACTGACACGCTGCAAAAAAGCTAAAACATCATTGCGCTGCCAAATCAGCCAATAAAACTGCGCTACAAAAATGCGAAAAGGGCCAGTGACATAAGAAAGATAAGACAGGCCTTATACAATCATGATGGAGGATGACTAACGGTATTTGAAAACGATTTACATTAATAACTTTCTAAAACATGATCCCTAAGTAACGAACATAGGACAACAACTATTTGACACATATTTTTGACAATAAAATTTTTTGGACAACATTTATGTACATGTAACTGCATTTCTTGGTGATAACACATGGCATCAAAAGATAGTTTTATATAGCCATTTTTTGTGAACAACATGGCATCAAAAGGTAGTTTTCTATAGCTAAGACTCCTCAACAAAATGGAGTAGTAGAAATAATGAACAGAACAATCCATCAAATGGCACATGTGATGCTTGATGAGTCAGGAACACCTCATGCCTTATGGGGGGAAGCAAAACATACAGTCATGAATATTCTTAAAAAATATCATGTTCAAGTAAACAATGATAAAACTCCATATGAACTATGGTTTGGTAAGCCTGCAACTGTCAAACACTATGGAGTTTTTGGAAGAAAATGTTACATAAAAAAAAAGTGATGATAAGCTTGGAAAGTTTGAATCTAGATCTAATGAAGGAATCCTTCTATGATACTCCTCTAGAATCAAGGGATATAAATGCTATAATAAAAGGCTTCAAAATATTGTTGAATGCATAGATGTTGTAATTGATGAAGCATCCACGGGTACCAAAAGAGAAGAACCAGAAGATGATGAACATCTCCCTACTACAAGCCAAAAGGTTATAAGAGAAGGAAATAGATAAGCATCAGAAGAAAATGAAGATACAAATACAACAAAAAAGAGTTCTTCTAGTTTGTATTCTTGCTTCTTTTTTACCTTGATGTTAGTGACAATGGTTGTAAAATCTTGATTCAGGTTGTACAGACTACAACTAGAATCACCGATGGCACTAATAGATAGTCATGGAGACAAGGATTTGAACGAACGATGGCACAAGAGAATGGGACATTTGCACCATGGGGCTCTGAGAATTCTCAGGAGCACTGTAACAGGAGTTTTGAATCTTAGTACAAAATGAGATGATGTATGCAGAGGATGTGATCTAGGAAAGTATGCCAAAGCAGCATTTCCTAGAAGTAAAAACAGGGCCAAGAGTGTACTAGGATTGATACAATTAGATATCTACGGACCCATGTCCACTAAAGCTATTAGTGGTGCTGAATACTTCCTCACCTCATTGATGACCATTCAAGGAAAACTTGGATTTATTTTCTAAAAACCAAGGACAAGGTTTTCTGTCGATTCAAAGAGTTCAAGGCTCTGGTGGAGAATCCAACTAGGAAGAAAATAAAAGTTTTGTGCTCATATAATGGTGGAGAGTATGTCGATAAGTACTTCACTAATTTTTGTGCTAAGGAGGGCATCAGAAGAGAGTGGACAGATCCTTACAATCCAGAGTAGAATGGAGAAGTAGAAAGAAAGAACGAGACTATTGCAGAAGCAACTAGGGCCATGATGTATGATCAGGATATGCCAAAATTCCTGTGGGAAGAAGCATGCAACACAACAGTATATGCTCAAAATAGAACTCCTCATCGAGCATTGGGCAAGATTACTCCAGAGAAAGTCTTCACAAGGAAGACGCCTAAAGTCAGTCATTTCAGGATATTTGGGAGCTTATCATATTGCCACACACCCAAGGAAAAGATGAAGAAGTTGGATCAAACTACAGAGAAAGGATATCTAGTGGGATATGGTGAGAATGATAAGGCATACAGAATCTATCTTCCAGGGAGTAGGAAGGTAGTAATTCGACGAGATTTGAAGTTCATGAAGGACAAGGATTTCAAAAAAACTCAATAAATTCTAAACTAAGTGGCTTGAGAGACAAAGAGGCCATAATGAGAAATCAACTAGAGATAGAAAATGCATGGTTGAGGGGAGAAATGGCATTAATAGGTAAAAAGGAAGCAAGAATACAAACTAGAAGAATTCTTGTTGGAACTTCTAGTTACTCGGCCTTACTATCCACAATTGAACCCCAAAATAGGAACCAAGAAAGCAAAGATGAATGTTGGGTTAAGGCAATGCATGAAGAACTTGATCAAATAGAAAAGAACCGTACATGGGAATTAGTACCAAGGCCTCATGATAAAAATATTATTGGGACAAAATGGGTGTTCAAGAACAAACTGAATGAAAATGGAGAAGTAATTTTGAAACAAACAGGGACTTGTATACAAAGGTTATGCTCAACATGAAGGGATATACTTTGAAGAAACATTTGCACATGTATCTAGACTTGAATCCATAAGAAGTTTTCTTGCATTTTCAATTTTTTATAACATTAAAGTATATCAAATGGATGTTAAATTTGCATTCTTAACTGGGGATCTAGAAGAAGAAGTTTGTAGGAAAAACCTAAAGGGTTCATCCTTGGAAATGATAAAAATCTTGTGTGCAAACTTAAGAAGGCATTGTATGGGTTAAAACAAGCTCCTCGTGCATGGTATTATCATCTTGACTAGTACCTCCACCAAGAAAGCTTCAAAAAGGGTTCTGCAAATAGCAACATCAAAATTGATAAAGATGAAATTTTGATCAATTTTTTTTTTTATGTAGATGACATCATATTTGGAAGCAATGTAGAATCTATGAGTCAAGGATTTTCTTCAATTATGCAGCAAGAATTTGAAATGTCTCTACTTGGTGAACTAACATACTTTCTTGTTCTTCAAGTTCAACAAACTAAGAATGGCATCTTTATTTTTCAAACTAAGTACCTCAAACATATTTTGAAGAAATGTGGAATGGAAGATTGCAACCTAGTATGCACAGCAATGGAAACATGATGCAATCTTAGTCAAAACAATGATTCTCCTTTAGTCAATGAACCAGAATACAGATCTATGATTGGCAGATTTCTTTACCTTACAGGCATAAGACCAAACATTGTGCATGCAGTTGAAATTGCTGGACAATTTCAAGCAAATCCTAAGGAAACTCATCTCCAATTAATTAAGAGAATATTCAGGTATCTATAATGAACTCAATATTTTGGTCTATGGCACCCCAAAAATGCATATTTTACACTTCATGCTTACACATATGCAGATTGGGCAGGTAATATTGATGATCGCAAGAGTACTAGTGGAGGATCATTTTATTTGGGACCCCACTTGGTTTCATGGTTCAGTAAGAAACAAAGCTACATCGCTTTATCTACTGCTAAAGCATAATACGTTGTTTTTTCATCTTGTTGTACTCAACTTCTATGGATGATCCAAACATTGCAAGATATTTAAGTCACTTGTCCTCAACCTGTACCTATTTTTTATGACAATGCTAGTACCATAAGTATCTCTAAGAATCCTATCATGCACTAAAAAACCAAGTACACTCCAATCAAATATCACTTTCTGGGACAACAGGGGCTTGAACAAAAGATCAAATTGGAGTATGTTCCTTCAAAGGAACAAGCTATTGATATATTTACAAATCCACTTCCATGTGATTCCTTTGAACATCTTAGACAAAAATTAGGAATGGTTCCTGCTTCATCACTCTATTAATTATTTTGAAGGGATGTCATGTTTAGGGGGGCTTGTGGCTGTAAATTACTACAATTTACCTTCTATACACAGATGATGTGAATTATAGTCATGTATGTACGTGGTTTCTGAGTTAGATAGATGTGTATACATCTCATTGGTTGATAAAAATGGCACAGATTCAGGGGGAGCCTCCAATATGCATTCACCATTTCATGTTTTGTCTTTTGTTTCTGACATTGGTTTGTTGCAGTCTGATGGTTCAGGGGGGCAACTATTATAACCCTAAAGTCCCTTGTTGGAATTATGGTTTCGTAAGCATGTATTGTTGCATATATTTGCTAATGTATGGATATTTCTATTGTTACCACTAGAAATTTATATGTTGTTTTTATATCACCATTTATCAATGATGCATTGATTCCAAATGATAAATTTTATCTATTGACATGCTTGATGAGGAGGATGTGTTTTCTATGATCAATATTGATTATCGGTTATTGATTGTTGAAATTCTTTGGTGATGCTTAGAAGCATTGCATACTTAGTACCATGTTGATGATGCTGAAGATTTTTATGCTCCATTTCCCTATCTTACTTCTTGATGAGGAGGATGTTCATGTTTCTTCTATGATGTTGCTATCAAATATTCATGTTGCGGGTTTTTATATGATGTATGGTGGCTTCTAATGATTATCATGATATTACAACCTCATCATTGAGGTCCTGGTTTTGGTTATATATGTTATGTATCTCCCTTGTAAAAGGGCATGTAAAAACCCATGTTGTAAATCATTGTAAAATTTTGTCACAGGCTATTGGGTTCAATGCATTCATATATGTAATCCCATTATGTTTGTACATTGATGTAGAGTTGGGTAAAATATGTAACCCCACTGTGTTGGTTGATTGATGTAATCATGAGTCATTAGTCTTAGGAAATGTCTTATTTGGTTGAGTCATAAATTCTTGTGCTTTTATTGTATATCTTAAGAGGTTCCATCATATGCTCAGGGGGAGCATGGTCAGTATGCAGTTTTCATATTTAGTAGAGCATACCTATAGTGATATTCTCTACAAAGGGAGAGAGAAGCCTTTATTCAGCATTGGTCATCCCTCTGTCCTTGATGTCAATAAGCTTGGTGTTTGGAGAAGAATGCTTGGAGAATATTGGTAAGGAGTCTTAGCATTTGTAGGTGTTCATAGATGGTGACCAAACACCATAGTGGTTTCCATCAAGTCTAAAGGGGGAGATTGTTGACATTATGGCTAATGTGTTGTCCTTGATGGCAACCTACTTGATAAATATTTCAACATTGTGATAACAGGATGGTTATGCAAAATGATACAAATGCTACAGGTGATATGGAAAAAGGAATTTCAGCTTGGAGATAGATGGATGATAAAAGAAAAGTTTGAGAAAGTATGTGTGGGTCCTGCGAAACAAGGTTGCATACATATGCAGGTATTGTGAACAAAAGTCAGATACAAAATCGCACCATGGTAATCTGGATACCAAGGGTCATTACCATGGTATTGGCCCATGGTATTGGCCCATGGTGCGACCACTGTTATTTGATCCCGTCAAATGATACCAATGACATTACTAAGGGATTTTCCTAAAGTGTTGACTAAGGCTAAATCTATATAAAGACATGGAAATCAAGGTTTTGGGTGTGCAAATATTGGGTAGCCTATGAATGATTTGATGTAAAATAGGTTTACACCAGGGAGCAAGGAGAAAACTCAGATCTGAAAGATATGAAATATATTGACATATATGCTTGATTGATTTACTTGTTGCAAATTTATAAGTGGCTAATATTTATGAAATTGTGATATTTTGATCTAAATGATTTATTCAGAAGTTTGTAGAATTGATAGTAAAGGTTTCTGAAAGTGAAATTATGTTTGCAATGAAAGTTTTTCAGATCTGTACACATGTATGTTTGGGAATAGCCGCGTACATACGTGGATCCATCTATGTAGGGTCGTGTATATATTCTAGGAAATAATTTTCAATATTTGTATATTTGTACGCATGTGTTTTGCATGTTAAGCATGTACATATGTTGATATTCCTTATGGACGTCGCACACACAAACTAGGGTTTGATCTGATGATTGATGTTTACAATTGATGTTGTCTGGTTTATTTTTTGTTATATGTCGATGATGTCTCTATCATGATGATCTATGTCTGACAGTGAAAATTGAGGTAATTGGCTGAATTGACCATTTTTAATGATATAGAAGTTTGACTGGGTGTATGATCTATGGTCTATAATTGGTTCAGAAATATGTGATTGGTTCAGAAATCTGTGATTTGTTCAATAATCTATTACTGGTGAAATGGTCTATGTATGTGTTGTATCGGCTACAACCACCCTCCAAAATTTTACCTTAGCTTTGTTTTGGAACCTCCCTACCAACCATCCTAGCAGGATGTCTTGCACTATCAAGTACATAGGCTTCATTGCTTTTTCAACAGTTTGTCAGTTTGTGCATGTTAGTTTTCTTCACTCTCCCCAGAGGTTGCCACTCCGGACTTGGGCTAGTTGCTGGCTGAGAAGTTCTCCCAGAAAATTGTGCAATTCTAGAGGGGAACCAGCCTTCCCTCCAAAAATTATGCAAATCTGTTGGCCAACCTGCTAGGCTCAAAAATTGTGCAATGTAGTCAAACAGTCTTCCTTGGGAAAATTGCACAGTCTGGCCCAGCACTACACCTCAACCCAGAAATTGTGAAAATTAGTTGGGCAGACTGCTGAGCTCCAAAATCACGCAGAGCAGTCAGACAGGCTTCCTTGGAAAAACTACACAATTTGGCCAGCACTGCAGCTCAGCTCAGAAGTTATATAATTCTAGGCAGCAGTCACCTGCTCCTCCGAGAAATTGTGCAATCCCTATGGGATAGCCAGCCTAGCTCCTCTTAGAAATTTGTGCAAGTATGGGCTACAATCATCTACTCCTCCCAAAATTGTGCAATCCCTCTAGGACAGCCAGCCAAGTTCCTCTCGGAAATTGCACAAATCCCTCTCTGAGTCTAGCAAGCATGTGCCTTCAGGTTTACCGGTTCCCTTCGAGACCGAGAAAAACTGATTTGAATGCATGGGTTGCTCTTCCTGAAATAGCAAAAGGCATCCCTAGATCTAGGGATCTATTCTTAGCAGCTAGAGGTTACATGCAAATCTCATTTTAGAAACATCTCGCCAAGTGTCGCTTTTTCCTATATTTGTGGCATGCGCATCATAACCTCGATCTTACCAAAACTTATGATCCAGACATTGGAGAGCTCATTCCTCACATCGATCTTGTAGCTCTGATATCCTACATCAAATCCAGGAGTCTTTGACACTTTCAGCTTAGCTGTTTCAGGGTAAGTTTGTTTTTCATGTCTTACGCTACGTTCGGTCACTTTTTGTATTTCGCTTTATGTGAGTATTGTCTGCTTGATTTCAATGAGTGCTTGCTTTCGTTTTGATGTATGTTAGCTTGTAGAAGCATTTTTTCATTTTTCGTTCGCCTCTCACTGTTGTCACATGCATGAAATTGTTTTTGCACCAATGGTCGTCGTTGCAGTGACCTGTTTTACACACATGCATGTTTTCTCGCTTTATGAATTCTGCACTTATTTTTTGCATGCATGATCATTCACTCTTGTTTACACTCAGCATCACCATGCATTCAAACTTCTCATGTTTTCAGTCGCCCGTCGATGGGTCTAGGCTACCTTATCCCAGACCTTTCTTTGCATGGCTAACATTACACATTTATGGAAGTGAAGGCTCTGTCTTCCCTCCAAAAATTGTGCAAGTCTAGCCTAGCACTAACCTCCAGGATTGCATTGTGCAATTCTAGGAGGCAGTGCCTTACTGGCCCCAGAAACTACGCAATGCAGTTTGTTGGTTTGCATGTCACTGTTGAATGAAATTGCACATTGCGTAGTTTCAGTCCTCAACAGGCCAGGCTGGATTGTGCATTTCACAGTTCCAACAGTCATTCAGACTCCCGATAGCCCAACTATGCCTTGCATAGTTTTGGCAGTCAGTCTCCTAGCCTCCTAGTGAAAATTGTGGAATCTTCACAGACTGTCACACAGGTATGTTATATGTCAATCCTCCAGTTTGTTTTTGTTTTTTACTGACATATTTCTTGTCATGAGTGTTTCTATATCTCCAGGTATCATAGGTGTTATTCTGCCTCTTAGCAGCACAAGTAGAATGGCTTCTAGGAGAACAGAGTCGAAGACACCGTTCAGATCACAACTAGGGATGCAGTGGATCAAGTGTCTATGAACTTGCCTATCTCTAAATACATCAAGTTGTTCATGGAAAAGGATATCAAGATGAAATGGAAGCGGTGTCACTAAGAATAGCACCATCAACAGTAGCAGAAGGTAGCACAACTGCATGCAACAAATGAAAGAGGAGGGTTGTTGACAGCGCAGAGACGGAACAAAGTTGCAAGTTCGAGCAGATCCACTTGTGATCAAATAAGCTTTAGAGATTGAGGCTATGAAGCGATTGTGTAACAAGAGGGTCACACAAAGGTAGAGAGAGAAATAGAGAAGGAGTTACAGGTGCTGAAGTGGCAACTCAAAGAAGAACAGGAGCTGCATAGACAACAAAAAGAGTTGCAGGAGTAACATGCATAGCAGGAGGTGCAACATGCACAGACTGATGAAACTGCACCTATACAGGTTATAGACCCAACCCAGCAGCTGGCACAGAGCAGACAGGGTGAGCAGTGTCGTCGATCACATGCAAGGGTGTTAAGGGGCATGGACATCATTATGCGTAGGCATGTGATCCCACTCATTGGAACACTCATTGAGGCGAAGACAAGAAGAAAATCCAACTGAAGTTGAACATGTATGTTGACAAGTCGATCTGCATAGTCACCAACACACACTTGAAGATCAACATAGACACTATGCATCAGTATGTTTTTGGTCCAGCTACACTCAAGACGATGACGTGCATGTTATCAGACGAGTTTGAGGGAGGAGCCATATCAATGTACTCGGATGCAATGGAGGCAAGATTTTTCTTTCAGCGGGATATTACCATTGAGTGCATGGATGACCAAGCTTGGCATCAGTTTGCCACCATCGATCATCATAAGGATGTCAAAGAGTTGGTCTTACCACAACTTTCTGAGTGTTAGCGATGTCTTGCATGGCTTACTTAATCATTTTTGTCTCATGTGGGTACATGTGAAGATTGGATGTAACATCTTGTGAAGTGGAAGTCCAAGTGTCGATAGTTGAATGTAACAGCCATAGAGTAGTTGAAGAGTCATGAGGGTAGATGAACAGTCACAAAGGGGAATGTCAAGGTGATGAGCCTCGGTATTGCAACAAGAATGTTGCAACTCCTAAGGCTACTGACTTTAATTATAAACCCGGGGTTTGTACAAACTTAAGAGGTATCGGCACTATATGTGCAACATACAATGTGTCATTCCTTTGTTGTCATGAGAGAAAAGAAATGTTGCCTATTTGCAGGAATCAAAGACTAAATTTAAAAATGCAAGTAAAGTAACAGAAATCCTCTATCTACTTATTAACACACTCTACTTGCAAAAGAACCATATTCTAACCCTATTTGTCACATGTGATGTTTTAAAAAATCTAAGCATGAAATCTAATCTAGAGAGTACTAATTGCTATGTGCATGTGTAAATATAAAAGAACTTAATTTTTAATATTTTTTCTTTATGAATTCAAATGTTAATCTTTCATTATTCTTTGGTAGGAGAGAAAGGTATGGGGGAATAGGGGTACAATATTTTAATGGCTTGGAGGTCAAGTAGGGGCCTAATCCCAGCTTCAATGATGATTTTCTCAATTCGGGCTCAAAATAGGCCACTACAAGATTTCCTACAGGATTTACTAGTTCTCCTACAGGATTTACTAGTTCTCCTACAGGATCTCCTAGTTCTCCTATAGGATCCCCCAATTTACTACAGGATGTTACAGATTTACTATACAAAATTATAATTCATCGAATGACCAAGAAAATCAAATCCAAATTGGACGGGAAAAAAAAATTATTGACTAGGATGTCTTAGGTCCCTATTCCAGGTGGAATCACTCAAAAAGACCTCTGCTAACCCATGCTAAAAAATAGCACAAAATTACTAATTGAAAATCTAAAAATTCGAAAACTAGTGAGCTAGTAAATCTATAAAATTCCTAACCTAATCAAGTGAAAATGCAGTGGGGTAATTTTTGTTATGAACTAGAATGTTTTTTTGATCTAATGAAAGTGGAACCAACTCTATTGAAGCTCGTTAGCATGCTCTAAAAAATAGCAGAAATTTATTGTTCTTTGCCACAAAGGAGTTCCAGAAATCTAGATTTGGGAATAAAAAAGCTAATCCAAGTAGCTCAATGATTACTATGACCTTCCAAATATTTTCCAAGGATTAAATGATACTTTTGATCTTACAAATGAACTGACATAAACCATTTAACCCAATCCTACAACAAGAAATCATGAATACTAAATGCAGAAATAGAAAGAAATAAAAACAAGAGATGCAAAGAAGGAAAGAAAATGATACAAAATGGCTATGAGGCTCCTGGGATGGAAAATCCCAAGGAAACTCATAGACCTATGGAGGAGAACAAGATTAAGAAGCTGAACATGACACCAATATTCATTATTTTCATCAATACAATTACATCCCTACAAGAAAATACAATGGAGCTGCAGAAATATGAGTTCTCTCCACAAGAACACTAATGAAAATCTATCCCCAGAGGCAAATTCGACTTGGTACTTATAAAAAATGATTAGGAATCATTCCTCATGAATGAAGGAAGCTTTCCCCACCAAAATCCCTTGATGAGTGGATCTGGTCCCCAATACTAGGAATTTGCATTAAATGGCAGGGAACATATTCCTAGATTTTCTCAATCATTGGAGTTCCACAATTTGTGCCATAATTCCATAATATCTTTTTGATTTATTATTTATTATTGATACTTTGTAGTAAGGATCAAGCCCTAAATTATCTCCTCCTCCAAATATGCATAATCTACCCAATATTCTCATAATATTCCACAAAAAATAAATAATATTAGGCAAAAATATGCAATTATTCACAAACCTTCCTAATGAATATATTAAAGTTAAAAATACATTATCTAATGCAAGAAGAGAGGTTTAATATGCCGAAGGATGGTTATATGGACCTTAATTTATGTTTACTTTATAGGCGTGGGCTTTAATTTATGTTTAATTTAGAGGCCCATCATACCCCCCCGCTGAAAGTGTTGCTCATCCTTTGAGAAACTTAGTGACCTCATTGTGCCTCATTCATGGCCCTGGTGGCCTCACTCTTGTGCATTAAGAATATTGGTTGTAATTTCTGCAAGGACAAGCCCAAAATCATATTTGTGCAAAGAAAAATCATTGTTTCTTGAGAGCAATAGCTAGCCTTCTTCCCCTTATTCAAGATGTGTTCTTGAATATTTTTCAGTTTGGTAAGGTCTTCCACACCCTTGTCAACCTTCTACTACCTTGTTCCACCATTTGGACACCTCTAACACCTTCAAAATGCCTGTAGACGAGAACTAGGACGTCCCGTAGGATTCCTGTCAAAACTACATGAAGCCTACAGGAAACCCTTTTTTAGCATAAATGATTGTCTGAGCCTAGGATAGGCCCTCAACTTGACTCCCATGCCTTTCTCTCATTTCTATAACATCTTTTAGGCCTTGGACAAAAGCTGGAAAGTGATTAAAAACCTCTCGGAAAGTCTCTTTTGATCACTGCAGTTTGAGTTCTTTTTTTATGGTGGGTGCCTCATTTCCTTTTGTTGCCTTCTTCTTCTCTCTTGTGGCCTAGATGGTTGCCTAATGACCTTGGAGTTATCTATTTCGATTAGGTCTCTCTTAGGCACTATCATTTTGGGTTTTAGCATAATTTTTCTTTCTTCCTTCTTGTAGCAGCATTCTGCCTTCCTATAGTAGTCATTCCTTCTTCCTTCAGAGTCTTCTAACTATATGGGAGTGATGAGAAATGATGTAGGTTTATGAAAATGGAGAGGATGCTCTGTTTGCTTTTCCAATATATTTTCAGGGTGGATATGGTTTGTTCTTGAAATTATGAAATGGGATGGATGAATTATGGATAGATAGTGAATATGAAGTGGCTGGAGGGCTTGGAGTGATGTGGTGACTTGGCCTTTGCAAAAATTTCTTCTTTTAACTGTTGTCCTCATTCCTTGAAATCATCACCCTTCATAATTTGACTTTTCAACATTGCATGAGTGAAGGAGTGAGCTGCAGTTAACTAGTTGAAAGCAACTAAGACTGTTGGCCCATCCTTAGCTTATAAAACCTCATCTCTCATGCATTGACAACAAATTTCTAACTATAATATGCTCAAGAGAAGAGGTAAAGAATATTGCATATGCTCAAGAGAAGAGGTAAAGAATATTGCATACCTGTATCTACCTGATGGTTGTTAGAGAGACATGCATGATATTGTTGAGTTGATGTTGTTGTGCTTCTCATGACTCAGGTACATCTTCTTGACTTCCTTTTTCTTTTTTGTTGATCTTATTTTGCTGATGCGTTGTCTTCTTGTTGATGTGCAAGTGATGGCTTCCTATGTTGCTGCTGAGCTCTGGAGGAGTTTCATTGTGCCTGTAGTTATGCTTCTCCTCTTTCAATCATGATGTTGAAGGTTGGGCCCGGAGCCTATTGTTACTTCCAAATAGGTTTTTGTAGCTGCCCTTTTTTTGAATGTTTGTATCATTTCTCTGTTGGAGGGAAAAGAGGTATTGTAATGAGTGGAAGGTTTGGCCATAGAGTGACATGGTCATGATGGCTTTTGGCTAGATGAGGTGAAGCCAATGTCCTTTTTTCCTATCCAAAAATAGGCCTACATCATAATTTTTCCATCGGACTACCGATCTTGTAGATTTTCAGAATTTCCTGCAGTACTATAGGAAACTCCTGTAGTAATTCAAGGGAGCCTCTTGTAGCAAAGTTTTTTTATCCATATCTCCCAAACGGTATAATGGATTGACCTGAAACTTTATGAGCATGTTTCCATCATAATTATGCACCTCCCCATTAAAAAAAAAAAAATTCCCAATGGATGCACAAATCTCGAGAAAAACTAAAAATGTCTTAAGGTGATGGAGGTCGATTTCTTGGGAAACATACATTGGAATAATTTCTTGGGCATGTTACCATCATCCATATGCATCTTCCCATGAAACAGTTTTTTAAATGGATGCACGGATCTCGATAAAATGCAAAAATGGTTGTAGGTGATGGAGGTTGATTGCTCGAAAACTGTGCACTATAATTTTTTGAAATTGCTTCAGCATGTTACCATCATCCATATGCATCTCCCCTTGAAACATACTGGCAAATATATGCATGTTTTTCAAGTTATGGTAAAAACAAATTTCTTCTCTATGTATTTTTGTTTCCTATAGTAAAACAGAGCCTTCCTGTAGTATTTTAGGACAACAAGCAAACTGAATGGGAAAAGCTTGAGAATGATGGGTGGATGGTGGAAATAGATTAGGGTGATGGATTGGAATTGCCTTGGCCTTGTTGAAGCATGTGAGCAAAGGAGGAGAAAGTCAAAATTTGACTTCTTTTGACTAGGTTTGACCTATTTTTTCTTCTTTTGGTGGCAACTTGTTTTTGTTCCTTGTAAATGTTGAAGAGCACCTACATTCATCAAAGGGATACATGGAGAAAGGATTTTTTATTTTTTTCCTTTCTTTTTTTGTAGGCATACTAGCCACCTCAATGAGATTTTCAACTAGTAGATCTGCCTAAGCGCCTCAAAGGAGGTTTTCACCTAGGATCTTTTCTTTTTTCTCTTTTTTTTGCCAACCCATTGACCACCTCATGGAGGTTTTCAATCAATGAGCCAATCTGAGGCGCCTCCAAGGAGGTTTTCACCTGATCTTTTTTTAATTTATTTTTTCTTACCCTACCCTACCTGAAAAGAAAAATCACTTTCAAGTATAAGAATACTTCCAATGGAGTCATGTGCACATCAAGATGACAGACAAAATGATGTGGAGGCTTGAAATGTATGCTTTGACATGTACATGGATTTCAGAGACAAAATGATTTGACTTTGAAAGGATCAAGCATAGTTGAAGAAGAGAGTGATGCTCCATCTTGTTGATTTTCTAGAACCAAACCTTAATATAACATTTATGTCCTTGGTTTTCTCGCTTATCTGGATCATTCTTCATGTCTTCTTCTACCATGACCTTCAAATCTTCCTCTTTTTGTTGATTTTTCTCTTGAATATATGGAGGATTTGATGGTAACAATGAGGGAGCTCTCTCAATCTCTGATTTTGATGTCTACTCTTCATCAAGTGCAGCCCATGATTCTGTGGTCTTCTCATTTGAATCTTCTTCTTATAGATGTGGTCCTTCAATAATATCAAGATAATCTCTTTTTTGCAATACTCTTCCTGAGCTATGGTGAATACCATTTATCTAAAGAGGAGGTGTTTAGCAGTGTTGTACCTTAGTATTGTAAGTGGGCTGAGCTACTTCAATGTGTGGGTTTGGAAATGGCGATACAGGTAATTGATTCGAAGTGGATATTTGAGATGGTTGTGGTTGTGGTGGACGTGAATGGTAGGGATAACATGGAGTTGGGTATGGAGGATATTAAGGAAAATATTGAGGATATTGTGGATGGCTCGCATAAGTTCCTTTCCAACGTTGTTTCCAAGATTGGTTTTGGGGTTGAAATGGCCAATGTTTCCAAGGAAAGGGTGTGTTCCAATTACTTTGAGATGTATGTGCATAAGCTTGAAATTGTGAATTAGGTTCTTGCATCATACTAGGTTGAATAGGATGCTATGGTCCTCTTGGAGCTACATAACATAGCTGCATTGATAATTGACTTGCTCCATTGTCCTCTTGTTGAACTTCCTTCAACCTTGGTAATGATGGACAATATTTAACATTATGTGATTCTGCATGGACAACACAAATATCAACATCTTCTTTTTCTTCATCTTGCATTCTTAACATTTATACTTGTTTCGTTAGATTGCTAATAGTTTCTATTTTAAAATCATCAAACAAATTTCCAAGTTTAGCTTGATTTACTGATCTTGATGCTAATTTACCTACTCTTTCCTTTCCTCTTGATATGTATTTGCATGTTTCACAAATTTCTTCAAATGATAATTGGTATACATCACCTCTACTAATGAGATCAAGGAGATTAATCCATTCACCCCTAATTGTTCTAAGTAAGAGGGTTTTTAGTGTGTCAGATCCTAAATGATGTAGTTTTTCCCTCTTAACATTATACATGAACCTCTCTATTAGATCCTCTAGACTCTCATCTTCTCTTTGATTCATTCTAAATCTTTCTTCTTTAAGATCATGATCTTTATATTTTTCTAGAAATATCTTTTGCATGTCATTCCCTGATCTTATTGAATTAATCCCTAAACTCATAAACCATTTAATAACTCTATCATTCAATGTTGTCGGAAACAATATCGGTTTTTGAGTTTTTATAAGTAACCATAAGGTCTACAAACAATTTCAAATTCAAAGAGAAAGGTTTTCAGATCCTCTGACCTTAGACCATGAAATTTTGGAAGAAAAGATGGAGGGATGTTCTTCATGTGTGCACTACCATCAGTGTCTTGAATGGGAAATCTAAGAGAATCTTCCTCATTGTCATCATCTCCATCCATTTCTTCTATATTCATTGTCGTCTTCTTCTTCTACCTGCAAAATTGAA